>LNAC01000092.1:3694034-3705280 GCA_002007465.1 Ailurus styani | reverse complement strand
TATATATATATATATATATATATATATATATATATATATATATATATATATATATATGATGCTTGTTTGTGTGCATCTTAAGTAGTGGAAATGCTGAAAATACAAGGATACAAAAGAAGCTGATTGAATTTCAGAGAAGGGTACTTTTCAAACATTAGGAAAAATCATACTTCAGAACAAGTAAAATATTGGCCCTGGGATGGGTGGCATGGAAGGGCATAACCCACATTCTCCCAAGAGAGAAGAAATCATTTCCGTGTATTTATTTCTACTGAGAAATATGTTTTCTTGTAAGGAGTTTTGAACCTTATTGTATATTTTTATTTAGACATATTTATACAGCACTTTATTATTAAAAAGCTCTATACTAGTCATTATGAGGGAAACACAGAACACAATAATTTAAATGCAATAGAAAAAACAGAACTATAAGAGTAGACAGTTCCGGGAACAATCTCTTCCGGCTTCCCCAACACTATCTGACGAAGCACCTGACAGGTAGAAGCAGTGAGTTCAAGCCACTGAATCACCTCTGTCCTCCTGCCTGGCAGATGGGGCTGACGGAGATAGATGTCCCTCCCCAGGTCAACTGCCCGGTGCCTGAGAATTCCTGGAGTGCCCTTGGAGGCAGAGCTGCATTCCTCATTCTAGCCCAGACCTGGTGGTCTCTCCTTCCCACGGCCTCTCTGACTCTGGCACTTATAGCTCCAAGTTGCTCTAAACCTGCTCTCATCAAACATTTTTGGATACAAAATCAGCGAACGTAGTTTGGATAGAATGAGTCAGGAAAGAAATATTAGATATTCACTCCCAGGTCCTAAAGTAGGAACTAAATTGAATTCTGTTCTTCAACAACGTATGATCAGGCTTTTTAATGTGTAGTGTGACATTTTGCAGAGCAATGCGAAGTGCTCAAACAGGACACAGGAGAGGGAATGAGAGAGAACAAGAGAGAGAGGGAAAGAAAGAAAATCGTTGACAGTCATAAACATATAGTTTTTGCTCATATGTTTCACAACACCAAAGAATTTAAACTAATTCCAGAAGATATATTATTATTATTTTTTATTAATGAAATAACCCACCTGGATAGACTTACCTGATACCTTCTTAGGTTTGTATAACCGTGTTTGCTTCTGAGGTGAGGGGAGCTGCATGCACTCTGTCAGCCTTGTTACATGTGAAGGAAGGGAAGCGATGTCAAATGAAGGGAGCCTACTTCATAGTAAGTTCTGGGACAAGTTCATACAAACTGTTTTGGGAAATAATTTGCAAGACTAGAATTACAAAGGCTCATGTATATATGGCCAGAATTATGTAAAAGCCATCTGTACTTTAGTTACTCTACCTAATTATATTTCGTTAGACTTACTCTTGACCTACATGCTGGTATACTTTCATGTGTAATTTACGGTTTTTCATAAATATATCCTTGCATCCAATGAAATTGCTATCTTTATCAAAACTTACGAGAAAGATACAAGGGCAGAGAGAGAAAAACTGTCTTCCCTACATCTGGTTTTGTGGACCCAGAGAAAGTGGGCCTTTGCTTTGTGTGAATCATCATGATTTTGAGAAATTGCCTGCAGTCTCCTGACATTTCTTCTGCCTAATTTTAATACCAATTGCTTACCTATTTCAAAAACGAAGCAGCAAGCAGGAATGCTAATCCTGAACTCTCTATCTTGCTCCATAATAGATTCAGCATTTTTGAGAAAATAATGCCTTTATTTCGGTGAGCAAAAAGGCCTTTACAGACCTTTCATTAAATCACAAAACAACCTGTGACAAAACTACAGGGTACTATTATTATCTTCCATCTCCAGATGTGAAAGTGAGGGATAGAAAGAGTTCGTTTCTGAGGATTACCTGGCAGATGACTAGCACGCTGGCCCACAGTCTCTACTACCTGGTCTCTCTGCACCCCAGGACTGCTTCGGTCGGCCCTGCTGCTAAGCTACACGCCATCCTGTTAGAAGCATGTCTATTACTGATATGTGCCTGGCCAAATAGTTACTCTTAAGTGCTTTGTGAGTTACAAGTTATCATTATCATATTTAATTAATTAATTGTTTGAATTGAAGTGTAGTCGATACACAATGTGTGTCCAACGTCGTGAGTCGACACCTCTGTAGGTTATGCTACATTGGCAACATCTGTGTAGCCACCATCTGCTCCAGTGACTATTGCTTGCCCAGTCTTTTCGCAGTAAGTAGCTGAAAAATAACTCCTGGATGAAAATAAGACCATGAGATTCTATATCCCTTAGTAATCTGAAACATGAACAAAAACACAAATGCATTAAGAATATGCTGATACTGGGGTGCCTGGGTGGCTCAGTCAGTTAAGAGTCTGTCTTCAGGCCATGTCATGACCCTATGGTCCTGGGATGGAGCCCCGCACTGGGCTCCCTGCTCCGAGGGAAGCCTGCTTCTCCCTCTGTCTTCCAGTCTCCCCTGCTTGTGCTCTTGTTCACTCTCTCTCTCATGTACTCTCTCTCTAGCAAATAAATAAAACCTTAAAAAAAAAAAAAGAATATGTTGATACTGACTTGTAAAATGAGATTACCCCAGAGCAAAAGAAGGTCAATGTGCTTGCATGGCAGAGTACTTGGGTGCTCCGTGGTCTGTGGCCTTCCTGCAGTTCTATTGTTCAATCGTTCAGTTGATTCATGATCTACCATAATTTCCTTCATTTTTCCTTAAGAAGCATATGACCAAAAGTAAGTTTTAATTCAGCATCGCTTGGGCTGTCTTTTTATAAAGGCTATTTACTGGCATCTCAAGTAAAATTTTTAAAGTCTTCTAATCAAAAAATTACTATTATTGCCAAATGATGTGTTTGGGTTTTTTTTTTAAGATTTTATTCATCTATTTGACAGAGAGAGAGATCACAAGCAGGCAGAGAGGCAGGCAGAGAGAGGAGGAAGCAGGCTCCCCACCAAGCAGGGAGCCCAATGTGGGGCTTGATCCCAGGACCCTGAGATCATGACCTGAGCCGAAGGCAGAGGCTTAACCCACTGAGCCACCCAGGTGCCCCCAAATGATGTTTTTTCTATCATCTCCGAACTTTGTTGATTACTTGCTTCTCAGTGTTCTAACACAGTTTAAGCTTCTTCCTCTAAATCCTGTAAATATGCTATCTTTTGTCTAAGAAAATAGTCACTCAATACCACATGTTCTAGAATGTCCATTTCAGTTTGAGCCCATTTTTCTATTTACTGATATGTCAGCAAAATGAAATAAAAAATAGCTAGATCAACATCTTGTACCTACTGACTTTAAGTACAATTTTTTTAAAGAGCTATTTATTTAATTGAGGGGGGAGGGGTAAAGGGAGCAGGAGAGTCTGAAGCACGCGCTGTGCTGAGTGCAGAGCTCAGTCTTGTGACCCTGAGGTCACCACCAGAGCAGAACTGACTGCGCCACCCCGGTGCTCTGAGTACAGCACAATTTTGATGAAAAAAAATTAACAGTAAAAATGTACAACTGTTAATAATTTATTAATTCATTTCCTTAAAAGTAGGAAAAAGAAAGTAGGGTAAAATAAATAACTCTTTTCTTAAAGTATTTAGAATCTACATAGAGTAATATGGGAAGGACTAATGATAAGTTAAGTAGTCTTGATTCTATTTTTTTTAAGATTTTATTTATTTATTTGACAGAGAGAGAGAGAGAGAGAGATCACAAGTAGGCTGCGAGGCAGGCAGAGAAAGAGGAGGAAGCAGGCTCCTTGCCGAGCAGGGAGCCTGATGTGGGCCTCGATCCCAGGACCCTGAGTTCATGACCTGAGTTGAAGGCAGAGGCTTTAACCCACTGAGCCACCCAGGCCCCAGTAGTCTTAATTCTATATCTGTGTCTGTCACTAGGTCCCTTCACTGTCACTTCTTGAGGGCACAGTTTCCTGCAAAACAGTGGAGGTGAGAGATCAAAAAGACTGGGGGCAGTGGGATTGCAAAGAGATCTAGATTAAATCCACTGGCCATAGAATCCTTAGAAATGTCTTGAAGGACTACAAAGCCGTATATGAATCAAACCTTTGTATTTAACATGAGCGAATGTAATTTTGATAAATGTTTTTATATGTAGATGTCATAGTCATGTGTTATCAATGCTGTTTTCAAGGGCAGTTATGGAGAAGTTTTGAAGAAAATCATATGTGTAATTGGAGGAATAGGCAATTTGAAAAAAAGCGTGTATGCAATTCCCAACCACTGAAGGTGATTAATCAGAAAAGATGTGGTTGACATTATACATATGCCAAAAAAGCCCAAACAGATATACATACACATATGTATACAGCATACAAGTGAATATCCATGAGGCATTATGACCAAGAATATTTTTAAAGATGTTTTCATACTGTCATTATTTTTCTATTCTAATTGCATCGAAGGGGTTAAAATTAGTGGCTCTGCCAGAATTAATTTTGTTGCAAGACAGAGATACAGGGGTTTTGACCCAGTCTATGAAATCAGTCAGATCGAGCTCAAATGCAAGCTCTGCTGCTTTCTAATGTCCTCATTCTCAATTTCCTTGTTAAAGGGAGATGATGGCATATCATAGGGCTGTTGCAAGGAGGAAATAAAATAAGTACATAATGGGCGCAGCACAATTTAAGCCGTGTTTACTATCATTACTGACCACATAGAAAATTGGCCTACAACACCCATGTTGGTGGTAGTGGAAGTGTGGTTAGACATTTAGCAGAGTATGGGAGGGACAAGTATTCCAGGAAGGGCTAACTACCCATAATATCCATAACTAACTATACATAATATCCAATGAGCCCTTATGTTTAATATCTGGTTCTAAGGAGACTAACTCAAAATCATATAGAGCATGTTGATCTAAGAGTCAATGAGAAGAATCTCTCTAGAAACATTGACTGAAATATAATGAAGTTGTGATATTTAAAAAGCAACTATGTTGATGTATGAACTGTCACAAATGCTTATGTTGCCTAAGAATATCTGTGATTTTCCTATTTATTAAGCAGCAACATTATAGCTTTTCACAATAAAATATTCATATGACAATGAATTCATTGTCATAATTAGTGGAAAAAACATAAAATATTCATTTTGTTTTCATTGTCCTTTTGAAAGGAAAAAGAAACATTATAAGGGGGGAATACTCAATTAATATTTAAATGATAAAATATATTCTTTTTCTTAAAATCAACTTCCATTAAAGAACTGTAATAAATGTTATTTTTAGCTTTTAGTAATTTTTAAAATATTTCAATAAAATGTTATAGCTACTTTTTGGTCATTTTGTCTTTCTGTATCTTCTTCCTACTTAACTATACATCATTTATCATCCAGGGTGTTCATGGATGCTACAATCAAAAAAAGAAAGAGAGAAAGATAGAGAAGAGTCTTACTTCTCAATGTTTGTGAATATGAGCTTGAACTGCTATAACTTCTAGTTTTCAATATATACTTACATGGGTCAAGGTATATGTTACACGGGTCAGGCTACATGCTGACTTGTGAACTCACTGTTCCCACAGGATTCATAAACAGAGATGAAACATCAGTTTATTTGGGTTGATATTGACTGATGTTTCTCTTAAGTAATATTGTTAGTATACCATTCCAGTAACAACACAAAAGAAGCAAGTTTTTCTTTTTTTTCCCCAATAGTAAGCTGGATCTCAAAATTTCTTTCCTTATGCAAGGGGAAAATGTCCTTAGTTACTGCTATACTGCTTGATATAAAACAATAATAAACAATATTAACAAATAATAATAATTAACAAAACATAATTAACAAAACAATAATAAAGTAGTGAATTTCTAACAGTTAATTAGCAGACCATTGTTGAATGGACATTGTGTATGGGTAATAAGATATTGTAAACAATATGAAATAGTGTGAAGGGAACCAAATTTTTATCTATTTTTATTTATTTTTGTTAAAGATTTTGTTTATTTATTTATTTATCAGATAGAACACAAGCAGGGTGAGTGGCAGGTAGAGGGAGAAGCAGGCTCCTTGTTGAGCAAGGAGCTGGATGTGGGGCTTTATCCCAGGACCCTGGGATGATGACCTGAGCTGAAGGCAGACACCTAACCAGTTGAGCCACCGTGGTGCCCCAGGAATGAAATTTTTAAAAATGCGCTACAGTTTCAAGAATTGCACTTTAGAATCCAAATTTTGAAGTATTAATATTGGTAATACCATTGCAATTTTTTTTGTAATCTCTACACCAAATGTGGAGCTCAAATTTGCAACCCCAAGATCAAGAGTGACATGCTCCACTCACTGAGCCTTTCAGGTGCTCTGATAATTACCATTGGATTTTGAATTCTGTATATATTTTTATCCTGATATGCCCCATTTACTTGTTGTAAGACCGTAAAGAAATTAATCTCTCTAACTATAAGTTTCTTCATCTGTAAAATGGTGGTGATGATGATGATGATAATAATGATGATAGACACATATTTCATGGCTTTGTGATAAGAAGTTTGTGAGATAACTTATGTATAGGGTTTAAAACACTTCCTAGTTCATAGTACATATTTAATAAAAGGTGAGGTATTTTTTACTACAAAATCTTAGCAGTTATTTTGTAGTATATATCTTAATAAATGTTTTTATTTAAATGACTACTTTTTCGGGGTGCCTGCGTGGCTCAGTCATTAAGCATTTGTCTTCAACTCAGGTCATGATCCCAGAATCCTGGAATCGAGTCCCACATCCAGCTCCCTGCTCAGCGGGAAGCCTGCTTTTCCCTCTCCCAGTCCCTCTGCTTGTACTCCCTCTCTCGCTGTTTCTCTCTCTGTCAAATAAATAAATAAAAAATCTTAAAAAAAAAGACTAATTTTTCCCGATATGCTGAACTTGAATTATGCATAATGAAATATGAAATAAATGAAAGGGCATCACAATTTAATCACATTCTAATCTTTAAGAGAAATTATCTTTCTTTAATTTTATGGAAACTGTTATATTCTAGAAAGACTTAAGCTCTTCAGAATATCCTTACTTTCTCTTGTCTTACTGTCAATTAAATTCCTTGAGCTTTAAGTGACACAGTCTTAAGGTTTATACTTCTAGGGAATATTTGCATGGAAAAAGCCTCATAGGTTCTGTTAACAAAATAGTAGCCAATCAAATCCAATACTATAAAAAAACAAACAATTATACATCCTGACCAGTTTAACCCAGGTAAACAAAGATGGTTCAACGTTAGAAAATCAGTTAATATAATCTATCATATAAATAGCCTAAGTAAGGATTAAGCACATGATCATATCAATAGATGCAGAAAGAGCATTGGACAAAATCCTATACTCATTCATGATAAAAACTCTCAGAAACTAGGTACAGAGAGGAACTTCCTCAACTTGATGAAGAATATCTATAAAAAACCTACAGTTAACTTCATACTTAATATAGTAGTCCCCCCAACCCCAATTCATGGTTTTACTTTCTGCAGTTTCAGTTACCTGTGGTCAACCACAGTTCAGAAGATAGTAGTAGCCTAACACTAGGTCACAGTGCTTACATCATTCACCACTACATCTCATCACATAGACATTTTATCATCTCACATTATCACAAGAAGAAAAAGGAAGTATACAGTATAATATAGTTTGAGAGACAGATGAAAAGACCATGTTCATGTAACATTTATTACAGTATATTGTTATAAAGTTCATCTGTTTTATTATTAGTTCTTAGTACTCCCTTCTTGTGTCAAGCTTCTGAGTTAAACTTTATTATAAGTATGTATGTATAGGAAATAAAAATAATAGTGTTCAGTACTATCTACATTTTTAGGTAACTATTGGGAGTCTTGAAACATACCCCTGTGAATAAAGGGAACTACCATAGTGAGAAACTTGAAGTTTTCCTTGCTAAGATGAGGTAAAAGACAAAAATGTCCCATCTCACCACTCCTTTTCAATACTATGCTGGAAGTTCTAGCTAAAACAATAAGACCAGAAAAGGAACTAAAATGCATACAGATTTGAAAGGAAGAAATAAAACTGCTCTCACCTGGCAAGACTGCCTATGTAGAAAATGCAAAAGAATTGACAACAAACAAACAAAAAGCCCTCTTGGAACTAGTAAGTCATTATAACAAGGTCTCAGGATACAAGGTCAATCACTTTTCTATATACCAGCAATGAACAAATGATTTGATTAAAATCATAATTTACATGAGCACTCCCAAAAAATGTAATACTTATGTACAAGTCTAATATAATGTGTCTCAGACCAGCATAAGAAATCCCAGGGAAGACCAAAAGAGAACAGTGGGGAATTAAGAAAAACAAGAGACAGAAAGCTGGAATTGGGAGGTCTCCATGGGCTGATGACCAAGTGGAGCCCCAACATGCATAAGAGACTTTATTTTATAGTTCAATAACAAGAATGCTTATCAAGGAGCTCCAGGTAGGAGGACCACAAGTCCCACATGACCACCTTACTTCAAAACTAGAGTTTTCTCAAGCATATTTACAGAGGAGCTCAAGGACTGTGTCAAGGACTATGCTAGTCTGACCCAGACTGCTTATGTGAACTAGATCAATTAGTGAGTGAACTGCAGGGATTGCAGGAGCTAGGCTTTGGCAAGACTCCCTAGACTGCAAGGACAATGTCAGCTTGCAGTTAGTTCCCCACAATAATCTGTACAAGATCTTTGCAAGAAAAACTACAAAACTGTGATGAATGAAACCAAAGAAGAAGTAATTTGAAAGAGATTCCATGTTCATGTATAGGAAGAATCAATATTGTAAAGATGTTAGTTAGTTCTTCTCATCTTGATCTATATATTCAAATCAACCTCAATCAAATATCACCAAGTTATTTTGTGTATAAGAACAAACTGTTTCTAAATTTTATATGATAAAGTTTATACGTCTTTTTTGTTCCAGAATAGATAACACAATATTTAAGGAGAAGAAGAAAGTTGGAGGACTGACACTACCCATATATAAGACTTACTATAAAGCATCATTAATCAAGACAGTATAGTACTGGTAAAAGAATAGATAAATAAAACATTGGTACAGAATAGAAAGCCCAGAAATAGAGCCTCATACTTATATCTTTTATACAGGGGCTAAGGCAATACAATAAAACAAAACAAAACAAAAAAGATACTTTCAACAAATAAAGCTGGGACAATTGGACATCTACACACAAAAAAGTAAATTTAGATGCAGATTTTATGCCTTCACAAAAATTAACTCAAAATGGATCATAGATCTAAGTGAAAAATGCAAAACTATAAAACTCCTAGGAAATAACATAAGTGAAACCATAAATGACCACAGGAATGACAATGACTATTTGATACAAGACCAAACAACTGATCTATGAAATAAATAATTGATAAGCTGCATTTTATTAAAATTAAAAACTTTTGCTCCGTGAAAGATAATGTCAAGAGACCAAGAACACAAGCCAGACTAGGGAAAGTAATTGTAAAAGACACATTTGTTCATGAGAGTTATCCATAATATATAAAGAGCTCTTAAAATTCAGCATTAAGAAAACAACCACCCTGATGTAAAAAAAGGGGGTAAATGACTTAATCAAATACTTCAACAAAGAAGATTTATGGATAACAAGCATACAAAAAGATGCTAAACATACGTTAGTAAGAAATGCAAATTAAAACAATGAGATATCACTAACATCTATTGGAATGGCCAAAATCTGAAACACTGCCAACGTCAAATTCTGACAAGGATGTGGAGCAACAGAAACTCTCAAAAATCCCTGGTCAGAATACAAAATGGTATGGCCACTTGGGAAGACTGTTTAGCAGTTTCTTACAAAACTAAGCATACTCTTATGGTATGATCCAACAATTGTCCCTTTTCAACTACCCAAAGTAGTTGAAAACTTATATCAACACAAAAACCTCTGCACAGGTGTTTATAGCAAATTTCTTCATAATTTTTAAAACCTGGAAGCAATCAAGATGTCCTTCAGTAAATGAATGCATGAACCTTGGAATATCCAGACAGTACAGTATTAATCCATGCTAAAAGGAAATGAGCTATTAAACTATGAAAATACATGGAAGAACATTAAGTGTACATTACTGTATGAAAGAAGCCAATCTGAAGGCTATACACACAAGATTCCAAGTATAGACATTCTGGAAAAAGAATAACTATGGAAACATTAGAGAGATCAATGGTTGTCAGGGGTTGAGGATAGAGCAAGATAAATAGGCAGAGAACAAAGGATTTTAGGGCTGTAAAAATATGCTGTATGATACCATAAAAATGAATGAATGAATGAACGGTTATACATTTATCCAAGTACATAGATTGTTTAACATCAAGAGTGAAATATATAAAGTAAACTATGATGTCTCAGTGTAGGTTTGTCAATTATAGCAACTATACCACTCTGGTTGGGGATGTTGATAATTGGGCTACATATGCTGGGGGCAGAGCACAGATGGCAAATCTCTGTACCTTCCTCTTGATTTGTTTTGGCCCTAAAACTGCTCTAAAAACATAAAGTCTTAGTAAAATGTCTTAAAAACCATTCACAAATCCAGTGAATGGAAGATATTTTGTTTATAAACATTGCTCAATATCAATAGCAGTCCAAACATATAGCATAGGGAACTTCCTACTCTGGTTTTTTTTTTTTTTTTTTTTTTTTACTTTCTTGGATTAGGAAAGAAACCTATAGTTATTTTGCCATCATCCTCTTCACAAGCCTAATCAAAATGAGGCCATTATATTCAATCATGCCCGTGGTCACAGAGGTGACTATCGAGTGATGCTGTGTTTGTCAGTGGTAAATTCCACAAATCCTGTCTTCTTGATGTCAAATTCTTAGCATTAAAGTTGGCAAAATTCTAGCACAATGAGGATATACTTACAGTTTTTAGAATAAAGTTAGGGCTTTTTTCCTTACTTTATACAATATCTGATGTTTAAGAGATAATAAGATGAGCTTTGATTTACTTCATAATGCAAAGAACATAAATTCAACTCTAAACCAATATATAGACACTTCTGTCCCATATATACACGTAAATACACACACCATATTTACTGTAGTAAGTACAAGTTCATTATCTTAGAACATTTTGTTGGGTAGTGAAACTGGATTTTTGTTTTGCTAATTTGTCTACTTTGTTAAATTGTGACTGGTACATTCTAAATCATGTCAGTTAAAAAAATTTAACCTGGGGTTTGAGATTATTTTAAGGTAATTCCTCAATTACCTATTTCTATAAGAAAATTAAAGTGAGGG
>LNAC01000092.1:3679921-3693953 GCA_002007465.1 Ailurus styani | reverse complement strand
TTCCCCCTCTCTCTGCCTGCTCTCTCTGCCTCCTTGTGATCTCTCTCCCTCTGTGAAATAAATAACTAAAATCTTTAAAAAAAAAAAGAAAGTTTAAAAAAAAAAAANGCCTCCTTGTGATCTCTCTCCCTCTGTGAAATAAATAACTAAAATCTTTAAAAAAAAAAAAGAAAGTTTAAAAAAAAAAAAAAGAAAGAAAATTAAAGTGACACTCAGTTCAAAGTACCATAATCACCATGTTTAAATGTTTCTATGATGAACTATGAGCATTCACCTATGGATCTTCCAAATGTTTCCAGTCAATACTTTTCCAGCAGTTGAAAAGAAAGGGACTACATAGACCACATGGTCCCCATTTGATGCGTGTGTGTTTTATCCATAAACTATGAGAATAAATTACTTTGTATTGAAGTATTTATCCATATTTCTCATTAGTTTTTCAGTGTAATTATATCTTGTTCTTTTTTTTAAGATTTTATTTATTTATTTGACACAGAGAAAGAGATCACAAGTAGGCAGAGAGGCAGGCAGAGGGAGAGGGGGAAGCAGGCTCCCTGCTGAGCAGAGAGCCAGATGAGGAGCTAGGTCCCAGGACTCTGGGATCATGACTTGAGCTGAAAGCAGAGGCTTAACCCACTAAGCCCCCCGGGCCCCCCCATATCTTGTTCATTAATGATTGGAAGGTTAAACTTGGTATACTGTGATGTGAGAAAGACTTGCTATTTTACATTTTTTAATTTCAACTGATACACAGATATGACTCTTGTTTAAATTTTCAAAAGGTACCAAATGAAAAAATATATGTATAATCAGTCCACTTAAGTACATATCTTTTCTCATTTAACTTTCTTTTTGCTTTTGAAAGTTAAATAAGTGCATTTTACTATTGGTGGGAAAAATAGATATGCTATCCTCATTATATATCATCATTAAAAGTAACATGCTTTAATCCATTTCTTTGTGGAAAAATTAATTTTAAGTTCAAAAGCAGTTTTTGCTTTGCTGTGTCTTTTGTGTCTAGCACATTTCATAGGATTCCTCAGTCATGATTGGGTGCTTATTTTCTTATTTCTATTTTTTTAATAAAAAGTTTAACTTAGAGTTAAAAATAATATAATCAGGTACAAAAATTAAAAAGAATACTATAGTAAAATATGAGAAAATGAGCTCTAAACAAGATCATTTATTTAAAGGCTTTTCTCTCACTAACTAGTTGCATGAATATGCTATGCGTTGTCATTTTATGGGTTTTGTTTTGCTTTGCTTTGTTTTAACCAATAACTTTATTTTTTTCCAGGAATAATGCTTCCGATTATGATAGTCTTCCACTGGGTACATAGAGACCATAAGAGGAAACAAAAACAACACATTTATTTGGTGTTTATTCTCTCCCAAGTGCTCATTGTCTCACTTAAACCTAAATTCAAACCAACAAACTAGATCTTATTATTAAATTTACTTTATGTATAAAGAAACTGAAGATCAGAAAATTCTTACATTAATCAAGGCTACACAACTAAAAAAAGAAGGAATCAGGATTTTGGGTTAGGGTTATCTGATTCTGCAGCCCATGCACTTAACCATTCACTTTATTACTTATGTTAAACTGTCTACAAGTCCAGTTTTTCTAAGTGACCATAAACTTGGAATAAAGATCAGCACATTATTCCATTAATAATTTTTGTTATCAACAATAGATTTCTTTATTTAACATATATTTAATGAAAATGAAATATTAAAGTATTAAAATATAATATTTTATTACAACATACATCATAATTTGGGACAAAATTTAAAGAAATAAAATACTAGTTACAGCCTATCCATGGAAACCCTTATTAGTAAATGCTCTAATGTTTCTATCACTGTCATTTGGTGTTGATTACATCTAACATCCCCCAAACACTGCGTTCCCAGATTTCACTGGAAATGTGTGAAGTTCTTAAACTATTCTTTTTAGTAGAAATTTTAAAGCCAGCAATTTATCTTTGTTATAACTATGCTTACCCAGTAAGAATAGCTGTGTTAATGAGAAAAGCTTTCTGCATTTTCTGCCAAATCAATGAATTCTTTGTAAGTTTATTTTGTTTCCTTGGAAGAAAAACAAATAGATGTGATAGCATGTTGGCTACACAGAACCTTATTTTTGAAATCAGAGCAAATTTTAAAAATTCCAATAGATATTTTTAGCAAAATATCATTTGCTCTAGCATTTAACCAGTTGGTCAACCTAATCTCTTTCAATTAGATAACTTAATCTTAAATATATATTGATTATTTTCCTTAAATAATTGGTGGGTCAATAGATTTTTAGCTTTCCTTTTGAAACTAATGACTTAAAAAATGTGGTAAAGATTTAGCAAAAGTAATTCATAATAAACCATATATGCTTTCTTTGTTTTGGAAGCTATAAAATGGAAATACCTCTGACATAGAACTGTTGGTTATAAGGATAAAAAATGTATGTAAAAATATTTAAGTATTGGGACACCTGGGTGGCTTAGTTGGTTAAGAATCTAAATCTTGATTTAAGCTCAGGTCATGATCTCAGGGTTGTGAGATCAAACCCCATGTCAGGCTCCACAATCATCATGGAGTCTGTTTGTCCCTCACACTGCTCCTCCCCTAACTCATGCATGCTCTCTCTCCTCTCTAAAATAAATAAATAAATAAATAAATAAATAAATAAATAAATAAATAAATAAATAAATAATCTTTTAAATAAATAAACTATTCATCACATTTATAATTGTGTAAGTGGTTGGTGAATTTTCTGTTGTCTGACAGAAAATAAATATTTTAGGGTTTGCAGGTCAGATGGTCTCTGTCACAACAACTCAACTCTGGCATTATAAAAGCTATCATAGATAGTACAGAAACAAATGTGGCCATGTTCTAATAAAATTTTATTTAAAAAAAACAGCAGTGGGCCCTGAATTATATTTCATATAATAGCTTTAACTTATTTTTACAATTAATCAATATTTAGTATTATACTACTTAACATGAACATATAAGAAAACCTATAGAGAGTTCAGCCATCAGAAGGACAAAAATTGAGTGTTTTCATGTATGTGTACAAACCAACACTTCTCATAATTGTTTTGTACATTATGGGATATAGCTATGTTAGTGATCAAGAAGGTAGAGTAATCAGTAAGCATTTAAGTAGTGGAGACAGTTAGTCAGGAGAGAAAATCTGTTCACATATTGGGCAAAGAGAAGCCCTGGCCTCTACGTGAGTTCACACTGCTTCATAGTCTGAGTAGCTTTCTTATCTTTGCTGCTCGCTATGCCCAGCAAACCTACTTATGATTCCCCTAACCTCGGAAATACTTTGCTGTCCCCTTGCCTATGATTCCTTTCCCTATTCAGGCTTATCTATATGCACTGATATCATACGCACTTTCCAATTTCAGTAGCAAAATATTCATTCTGAAGAAAGCATTTTACGATTTATTCAAAGAATTCCTCAGTGGTGGGTACTCAGGCCATTTCCATCACCCACGTTCTGTCCATTAATATCACTTTGTGTGTGTTTCTCTCCACTCTTATATTAGTCTGTGAATCACTTGAGGATCTTATTTATTTGTATAGTTTGATGTCTAGTCACCAGACCATAAACATTGAGACATGGAATAGTGTATCTGAATTGAATTAAATACCTTCAATATGAATTGAAAGAAAGGAGTAAACTCTTATACCGAGGAAACCAACAAGTGTTCAAAACATAGTGCTACCAAGAGTTGAATAACCTATTGCTTACACCTGTATCCAGTCTTTAACATTAACCCTTTTAACTGTACTTCCATCAGCCTGGACCAACATCATGATGGTAGTATCCACCTTGACCAGCAAAATTTTTAAGTGTTTCTCCTACTGTTTTCTTTTTATTTATTTATTTATTTATTTATTTATTTATTTATTTATTTAACACAGAGAGAGAGAGAGAGAGAGAGAGAGAGAGAGAGAGAGACCACAAGTAGGCGGAGAGGCAGAGAGAGAGGAGGAAGCAGGTTCCCCACCAAGCAGAGAGCCCAATGAGGGGCTCGATCCCAGGACCCTGAGATCATGACCTGAGCAGAAGGCAAAGCCTTTAACCCACTGAGCCCCCCAGGTGTCCCTCTCCTAGAGTTTTCAACAGTGATGTCAAATTGTTTATACTGTGGAAAAGATCATTATTCTAGTCACTATTATGGTTTTCTGAGCTATCTAAATGTGAAAATAACTCCCAATGTCTTGAACACTGACTTTTATCGCCACAGGATTCTTTTAACTGCTCATCTAACTGCAAATGTTTTACTGATTTGATAACTATATTTTCTTCTTTATTTTCCCAGTTAATGATATCTTGGTTGGAGAACTTGTAGCTTCAAAGGTAGTTTTGCATGCAGTATCCATGTTGTCCTTATTTCTCTAATATTTTAAAAACTCAATATATATTCTTTGCACCCATGACCATCACAGAGCTTGTATTTAGTTGATGTTAGTGAGGCTCATCAAATGTTTTCAGTTCCCCTACTTTCTTGACTCAAAATTAGAAGTCATCCTGCCCCATTTGAAGGTGGGAGGGGCTGTGTGACTAGTTCTAGCTGTAGATTTGTGAGCATACATAAAACATGTTACTTCTGGGAAAGACAATTAATTGTCATTGTGAGACCCTCCACAGCTCAATTTTCACTCTGTCATGGTCACTAACAATAGTCAAAGTATTCACTCATCTGTCATCCTTTGTTTCCAAGTGACATAACTAGCAGGATTGCTGGCCTATACCTATAATGGACATATATAATGAAATATATAGATGAACAAAAACATACATTTGTGTTGTTTGAGCCACCACAGCATAACCTACTCTATCTTGAGTGACACAGAAATCAAATCAAAGAGGGATGTTTCTCTCACAAAAGAAACAAACCTAAACACCTGGCAGTGTCTTAAGGATGGGCCATTTGCAGGCGCCTGGGTGGCTCAGTGGGTTAAAGCCTCTGCTTTCGGCTCAGGTCATGATCTCAGGGTCCTGGGATTGAGGCCCGCATCGGGCTCCCTGCTCAGCGAGGAGCCTGCTTCCCCCTCTCTCTCTCTGCCTGCCTCTCTGCCTCCTTGTGATCTCTCTCCCTCTGTGAAATAAATAAATAAAATCTTAAAAAAAAAAAAAGGATGGGCCATTTGCAGGTGAGGAAACTGAAAAATGGAAATCCATATTATGTAATGGCAAAAATTTGATTTAATTATCACTTGAAATAGTCTGACAGTCAGAAAATATAGTTAATGATGTAGTATTCAGAAAAGAGATTGGATAGCAGAATGATAGTAGTCAATGGTGAATGAATAATCTGCATTTGACAAGATATTACAATTAAGAAATGATTTCAGTAAATAATTAGGCTATTTGAGATCTGGGTTAACAGAGTATACCAAGAGTTCAGAAAAAGGGACAATTTTAAGTTGGAAGTAGACATTGCTTCTTAACCCTAAGGAAATGAAGTTCAAAATGAGGAAAGTCAAAAGCAAAAACATCAAACTCTAAGTTGCAAGAGGATCAAATCAAATAGAGAACCATTACATTAATTGTTAAAGCCTCTAAAAGACTTAATGTGGTTTTCAGAAAATCTCTTTTGTTGGCAAAATTGTTCAGAAAAATGTCGAATGATGTAATATGCTCACTAAAGTTGATAAGCTCAATATATGTGTGATGAAGTTAAGAGAAATAGGGATGTCTCAAACAGAATTGCAATTGTAGTTACTGGCACATGGAACTGACTGGATTTCAATTGTTAAGAAGGTGAGTAAGTTACTGAGGGAGTTGTACTGCCCAAAGAACCATAACTTACACTAAAAGAGACTGTGACTGTCCAAGGCTTAAAATGAGCTTTCTCTGGAAAGGAATCAGGCTGAGAATGCTATTCAGCCCTCAGGAGGATATGTTTTTCTACTTTGTACATCAGATGTGGCCACAAATGGTAACAAGGAGTAAAATCTCTGAAAGAGATACAAAGAGCCACAGAGAATACTAGGTTGAGGGATTCATCCCACAGAGCAGAATCAGAGAATATTCAAAGAACATTCCTTACCACCAGGGTAAGAAGACCTCAAAAAGTTAGCCCAGTGGTGATTTTAGAATTGCTATAGATTACTACATGCTGTGCATCTTCTGCTTCCTAAATGTGAGTATTGATGCAGTTTTCCAGTATTTGTTGTACCATTTTATATTAGGTTGTGGGGGCAGATGACATATATTTATCTGGGCCAATAAGAGTCATATTTGCTCTTCGAGAGAATTTCACACATCACATCCATGACAACACTAACACAGATGACTCAAAGATCCATTGCTGTTATTATGATTAGTTAGTGCTTACGGGCTATTTACTTTGAGAAGTAAGTATATATTATATGAAGAAAGAAGAGTGTGTCAGATATTTGGTGATTGGAAGTACAAATTGTAGTGGTCGTAAAGTGTTGTTCCGCAAATATTTCTGGTTCTTCTCCTTTTAGGCACTTACAAGGATGCACTTTTTGACCCACTTCTAAGTGGATATAGCCAAGTGACCAGAGAAGGCTTTTGAGTTGTGAGTGGGAGGACTGAAGCTTACTCTCATTTGACTCCGAAATACTGGCCAATAAAATTGGAGGTGGTGGCCATAAGTCACAGAAGACTGAGGAGAAGAATGTCTGACTAAACTTTAATGGGGATGAATGGCAGTAAGAAATACAAATTTGTGGTTCTCAAGTTACAGAGATTTTTTGAGTGTGTTTGTTACTCTGGAGTAATTTGACCTACATCAACTGATAGAGCATACCTTTTCCAAACTAATAGTATAAGCTGTTTCTTTCATAAATATATTTTTTCTTTAAAAAAAACTAAAACTAGATTATATGCATAACATATTTTAATAATATTACAACATAACAGTATTTTAAGGACCTCACGTTAAAAAAGTATATTTTTATCGAGCCAATACAAAACTCTCTGTAATATTAAAAAGTCAATACCACATATAAATTTATTTAAAAATGAGTAATCCATTATTAATGCCTTATATTTCAGTACCATGTCAGTAAAGGCTGTAAAGAATGGCATACAAAGAACAAATTTGTCACATTGAACTTTGAAAGGAAGTCAGGGTACTGTAAGACTGAGGTTTATGACTCTTTCCATTCTGCTTTAATGTTTGGAACTAACCTAAGTTAGTCTGAGAATTAAGCTAGTATATATTTAAAAATATATATCTGAAACATCATTGCTGTTTTTTCCAGTGCTAGGCTGACAAAGAATAATATCTCCGGTAACAGTGTTGTTATTTAACTGATTTCTTTTTGAAAGTGAGAAATACATAAACTGACCAATATTTCTCCTGTGTCTCTCAATATAGCTAAAAGCTCTACTGTTAATACTGTTGATTGTCAAAAGAAAATCTTCATACCAAGACAAATTCCTTAGCATTGAATTTTCCAAAAATCATTGAATTTACGATCTTCAAACTCAGAGATATTATACAAAAGCAACTTTTGTTCCTACTTTTTGCTTTTGCTTTTTCCATTATTTTCCTATAACCAAAGGAAGATAATGAAGGTAGGGTTTTTAAAACATTTTATACTTATACAACTAGATATGTGACTCCAAAATCAATCTAGTAAGTATTTTAAAGAGAATTGGTGGAAAAAAGACACACAGATGTTCTGAAAAGAAAAAATAAAAAACCAAAACACAGCAAACTGGTTATGTACATATAATGGAAGACAATACATGATTGGATGCATTTTGCTTTGTATATCCACACTACAAGAAAAACCGTTAAATGATCTTAAATATGTATTTTTGTCTTTATAACTTCCTCCTTTCTCAGTCCAACTAAGGATCCAAAAATGAGGTTTTAATCTCTTCATATTAATATAAAATACTTCATCTCTCTCAGAAATGACCTTGCCTCTTCTGGGATGGCCACTCCACTGAACTGCTAGAATTTAGGTAAAATTCAAGAATGTTAACGATTTACTCAACCTAAAAGTGTGAGTCCTACTTGTGATGGAAAAACAGGAACATATAAATGAGCTCATTTATTAGTGTCTCCTTTCTCTGCTGGCCTGCTACTCTCATTGTCACAAGTGTCAGTAACACGCCAATAAAGAAAAAATGAAGAAATAGAAGCTTAAGAGTCTTCTGGCCGTGGCTTACATCCACAGTTCTGCTCCAAAACATGTGCTGCCCCAAGCTTGATCACTCCAGGTTTTCTCCAGGTAAACCCTTATTTTTCTTTAACTTTTTATTCCAAATTCCAATATACACGGGCCCCTTTATTTTCAAAAGCTAACCTGTTTGTATGATTTTGGTACATTATGCAAAGTTTGAGTGCGGGAAATTTTCTTTAATTATTCTCTATTCCTTTTTTTCCCATTTCCATACAGAAAAAAGTATGTATATTAAAAATCATATATATCAGGCTATTAAATGGCCTCCTCAGTCTTTCTTTGTTTATATCTCACTCTTCTTCACATAAGAATAAACATGAGTCTAAACATGAGTCTAAGAAGTTTACATTTCTATAACATTTGCCCTCTAATCCTCCCTATTTCCCTACCACTCAAGTTTGAAATATAAAAACTCCTATCGAAGCACACAAATTTGTGGGATAACTTTATTTTGATAATTATAGTTAACTCAATAATTAACTGGTCAACTCTTCTGTTGAAACAGCTAAAAATTCTGGACTATAATACTTTTTAAAAATTTTATCAGTGGCCAGGAAATTGAAATCTTAATGCCCAAATCTAAGTGAAGTCATGGAGGTAAGTGAGCCATAAAGCCCATTTCACCTCAAGGCTGTTTACCCAATTGTGATCTTCAGTTTTAGTTCCCAAGTCCCTTTGGGAGAAAAGACACGGGTAATAAAACTTAGGTTTCTTCTAAACTTGAACTTCTTAAGGTGATATTTTATTAGCCTAAGAGTGAAATAGAAAGAAACCTATCAGTCACCAACTCCCTTATACTTCCACCCATGGATAAGAAGAGGGAAATTTGCTTGTCTCATGCACCTGTGCTAGGGGTGAGGAGAAAGCATAAACAAATGGGAAAAAGGAAAAAAAAATCATTCCTCTGTGATGTCATAACCATAAGACAAGTTTGAAATCAAATTCACACCATAGGGATGATGTGGAAGGAAAAAAAAATCAAGGCAAAATTCTGTTTAAAATTAACATTAAATTGACTGTAATGTTGAATTGACTTCCAAATCCTGGAAGTAGAAAATATAAATCATCTTTAGAAGTAGAGGAGACTATTTCACAGACAGGTCCGAAATAATTCTCACTAGTAACATTCCAGCGACTATAAGCACATAATACATGAAAGGACTGTCAACCCAGAATTTTATAACTAGCAAAAAACAAACAAGCAGGCAAATAAAAACAACTTTCAAAATGAGGAAGAAACAAGAATAACATGGTACGTTTTCAGACAGGCAAACCTGAATTGCCATGAACATATTTTATTAATAGGATAATTTCAGCAAAATGGCATAATTTAGAACCTACATTAGATGATGAATAAGGATAAAGGTAAGCATATACACATCCAATTAATTGTATAAATGACAATAATGTTTTGAAAGTTTATAAGACATAGTGGGAATAATTCATAACAATAAAATTTTATAAACTAAAGGGAAGATGATTAAATTCTTCCAACATTCTTAAAATATCTAGAAGGAGGATAGTTTTTATAAAGTTTAGAGTTTTGTATATTGAACTGGTTAAAATTTCTATAGTAACCACTACAAGAAAAAGAGTAAATGAAGATTAATGGTTTGAGCAAGTAAATAAATAGATAACAATCAATAACCCCCCCCCAAAAAAAGGTCAAGGAAGGGAAAAAGAAGCAATGAGTCAAATAATCAATGGTGTTAAATAATAATCCAGAATGGGCACCATTTCACAAATACCAGACTGACAAAACTTCAACTACAATATTTTTTAAAGATTTTATTTATTTATTTGACAGAGAAAGAAACCACAAGTAGGCAGAGAGGCAGGCAGAGAGAGAGGAAGGAGCAGGCTCCCTGCTGAACAGAGAGCCTAATGATGCAGGACTGGATCCCAGGACCCTGAGATCATGAACTGAGCCAAAAGTAGAGGCTTAACCTGCTAAGCCACTCAGGTGCCCCTCAAATCTACAATATTAATATACCACAAAGGACATAAAACAATAAGACCACTTACCAATTACAACAGTATAACCACTTTGGAAGCAATTTGGCATTAACTTATAAATTTAATATGTAAATCAATTTTAAATAAGCAAGTCAAACTTAGGTTTATACCTAGAGAAGCCTTACATGTGTGCACCCAGAAAGAGATGTAAGAATCCCACTGTTTGGATGGAAACAAGCTATAAATAACCACTGGAAATATAATCAATAAATAAGGAGTTATAGGGTTAATCAAAATAATTTTATGCATCTGTAAAAATGAATTAATCAGTGCTGTATTCAACTACATGGATGAACATTAGAAAGAGCATTTAGAGAAGGCAAATGATTCCATTTCTACAAAGTCCTCAAAACTTACAAAATTATATACACTCTACTAATTCAAACCTAATTGGTAAAGAGGGGCCTGAGTGGCTCAGTCACTTGAGCATCCAAGTCTTGCTTTCAGCTCAGATCACGATCTCAGAGTCCTGAGATCGAACTCTACATCAGGCTCCATGCTCAGCTCAGAGTCTGCTTAAGATTCTTTCCTTCTGAGGTGCCTGGGTGGCTCAGTGGGCTAAGCCTCTGCCTTCAGCTCAGGTCATGATCTCAGGGTCCTGGGATCCAGGCCCACATTGGGCTCTCTGCCCATCAGGGAGCCTGCTTCCTCTGTTCTCTCTACCTGTGTTTCTTTTTTTGTTTTGTTTTGTTTTAAGATTTTTATTTTATGTATTTGAGAGAGAGAGATCACAAGTAGGCAGAGAGGAAGGCAGAGAGAGGAGGAAGCAGGCTCCCTGATGGGCAGGGAGCCCGATGTGGGCCTCGATCCCAGGACCCTGAGATCATGACCTGAGCCGAAGACAGAGGCTTTAACCCACTGAGCCAACCAGGTGCCCTCTACCTGCGTTTCTGATCACTTGTGATCTCTCTCCCTCTGTCAAATAAATAAATAAAATTAAAAAAGAAAAAAATTCTTTCCCTCTCTCTCTGACCCTACACATCCCCTTTCTAAAATAAATAAATAAATAAATAAATGTTTAAAATAAACAAATTAGTAAAGCTCTAAAAAATAATAAATCTGTAAACCTATATGTTGGCTAATTGAATGTAGTAATATATTTTAAAAAATTAAAAAAAATATATATAAACCTAAAGTTCAGGTAATGGTTGATACTGAAGTGGAAAGAGATTAGAATACATTTACCAGCTAATTTTTAATGTTGCTATTCTATCTTCTTTAAAATGGATTATTATAATTTTATCTTTAACATTTACTCCTATTTTATTAATATTCTTATATCTAATATTGAAAAAAATGAAAATNTGTTGCTATTCTATCTTCTTTAAAATGGATTATTATAATTTTATCTTTAACATTTACTCCTACTTTATTAATATTCTTATATCTAATATTGAAGAAAAATGAAAAGTAAAAATTTATGTATAAAATAGAAGCTAGATGTGAGATATGTGATTTTAGGGAGAAGTCTTTATTAGTAGAATCTGGGTCCCTGTTATTCAGCCTCTCCCAGAAATGTTGTGAACATTTTCATGTTAATTCAATCCTTTAACCTGTGCTTGCCAGCCTTCCTTCTTCCTCTTTTCTGTTATCATATTTTTTATCCATTTAACCATGTATTTACTGATGGTGACAGATATTCTAAGAACTCTAAAGCAAATGATGAAATATATTTTTATTATTTTGGAAGTATATATTAACAAAAAAAAAGATTTTTCCACAATGGTGGTGCCATTGTTCTTAGATGTTGTAATTTCTTCTATAAAGTTTTGATTTGGTGCTGGTAATGGAATTAAAGCTCAAGAATTGTCCATTGACTGGCTTGCTCTTTCTTTCTTTCTTTCTTTCTTTCTTTCTTTCTTTCTTTCTTTCTTTCTTTCTTTCTCTTTCTCTGTCTTTATCTTCAGAAACATTTTTCTCCCCTTGCTTTGACTTCTGAGAGTTGGAGAATCAGGACTCCACATGCACTAAAATGTCATGTAAACTATAAAGCTTTGTTTGTTTAGAGATTTTTTTTTAAGGTATGCTGTGGCTGTTCAATATATCCCATGTCTTTAAATTCCTGTCTCATAAAATGAAAGATTATCATTTTATACTGTATTATCCAGTATTTAGCTGATTTCATTTATCTTTAGTCTCTTCTGACAGGCTAAATAAATAAATAAATAAAAGCAAGACCATGTATGCCTTTCACAAAGGATCTTTAGGTTTTATACTATTTTTTGGCATGGAAAGAAGTTGAAAGGAAACTAGAGCACATCCAAAACTGTACCCTTAGGTCGATGTGAAACAAGTATAAAATGATTAATATCTGAATATAACTGTTTTTGAAGCTAGACACACTTGTTTTATTGTCCTTTAGTCTAAACAAAAATAAAACATTCCAACAGAATGTTATCTATACACTCTGGATGTCAATTTTTTTTTGGCAGAGTTGTTTCTTTTCATGTTTTGGCTATTTTATAAAATCTCCAAGTACATGTTAAATCTTGGTTTTTTATCTTTATATGCAAAGACTCTCTATACCTCATAAGTAGTCTTAAAATTCATTTGATGAAAATACTGTGAAGACGCCCAACTATTAGAGTGCTATGGTTGATTCATCTCCATCAAAATATTAAGGAAGACACTTCTGCTTACAATAAAACAATCCTGATTGAAACTGAGTATTAAGCTAAATTTATCTCAATGTTGGAACTCTAAGAGAATCCCCAAGACAGAAAACCACCAATGTCTCAAACGCATGTATAAGAATTATGCTGCCAATATGACAAAGACTTAAAGAAGATCAATGATGAAAGAGAGGAGAAAACATATTCAACAAATGGAAGAACTTAAAGAGAATAATGTTAACTATCTGAACGGGTTTTCAAACAAAGACAGTAAGATAAAGGAAGGAATTACCTCCCTAAAACAATAAATGTAGATTATTACACAAGAACAGAAAAGTATAACAAAGGAAAAGGGAAATTTTTGAAAATAAGGTATAATTTTAAAATATGAGGCAAATTAGCTGAATGGACAACATTCATGATAGAATTGGTGATTAAATAAATGATCAGGCTGAGGAATTCTCCCAGAATGCACTGCAACTACATGTACAGATAAAAATGAAAGACATCCAACAAGTCAGAGTCACAATATTCATCTAATAAGATTGTCAGAAGGAAAATAAAACACATGGGAGGAAAGATAGATATTAAGAATTTTCTAAAACTAAAAAAGCCAAGATTTCTCATGTGAAAAAGCTCAGTGAATGTTGAACAAAAAATTGAGGAAAGGGAAAAAAAAGAAAAAAGACAAAACACATACATAGATATACTATAATGTATCTTGAAAACGTTGAGAGTAACGATAAAATTCTAATAGCTACAAGAGTTAAAGTCAGATTATAACAATGTAATGAAAATGAGACTATCTGTATTATATTTTTAGCAACAATGTTTGATACAAGGAGAAATGAGAAAATATTTTCAAAGTGCCACATAAAAATTCTTTACACATAAAACTCCGTATCTACTTAAATTATCAATGAAGAATAATGATGTAATACAGATACTTTAGATGCTTAAAAATAAGAATATGTATGAGCAAATCATTCTTTAAAGATCTGTTTGAGAAAAGCTATTATGACAAAATAAAAATAAAACAGAGTGAATGTGAAAATAATTACATTTAAATTCTAAATGTAAATAAAAAATTACACATATGAATTATACTTGTATAAATTTACAACTGTTATCTATATATTGATAGATGACAGAAAGAAATAAAATTATTTAAAATTGGGCGTCTGGGTGGCTCAGTGGGTTAAAGCCTCTGC
>LNAC01000092.1:3429211-3679877 GCA_002007465.1 Ailurus styani | reverse complement strand
CCTTTCTGCCTACTTGTAATCTCTCTCTCTGTGTCAAATAAATAAATAAAATCTTTAAAAAAAAAAAATAAAAAATAAAAAAAATTAAAAAAATAAAAAAAATTATTTAAAATTATTGACTTTCTAACAGAAAAGATACTAAATCTGATTCCTTCCAGATTATTTTAAGAAATAATATTTCATATGTATTAGAAATAGAAGCAAACTCCTGGAAGAATAGATACGGTATCTAAAATGTTCAAATCAAATAAAAATCTTAGGGGAAAAAGGGGGGGGGAAGAAGCATGATACATGTACATTTTATGGGAAGCTATCAAAATAAAATTACTCTTTCAAGAAGTGATGAGGACTAGTATCCTTTGGTAACTTAAAACAATCCTAATCACAAGCAGAGAATAATTCTATTTTTTAAAAAATAAGAGACTTTTAGTCTCTGTAGAACATGAACATGGTTATGAAGAACCCAGCTTCTTTATATTATTTTACCAATTCATAACTTAAGGGAAATTCTGTACTCTATTAAATGCTTAACAGGATACTCATTTTTTTTTTGCTTGACAAATTAAAAACAAAAAAAAGATCTAAAAACCTTAAAAATGGTCATGATTTTCCACAGTAAAAGCACTCTAGATTTTTTAAAACAAATATTTAGAAATAAACAGCTGGGAAATAAAATTTAAAAATTATCCTTTATTTGTAAACTAGAATCGAAGCTGTGAAAAACCTATATGCATACTGCCAGTGTGTTTGCTTGCAAGAATACTTCCCGTGATTTGTGTGTTCCTAAAACCCCAAGGTATAGATTTTCAGTATGAAAAATTGAAATCCCTCAATCTGAGTAAACACAACCCACTGAACTACAATTTCTCAGGATATAGAGAACGTCACAAGAATGAATTAATAGGTTTTAAAACCTTTGTGGCTTCATTCCATCTGAAATACTGCTTTGAACTAGGCATTACTTATTCTCTTTACGGTTAAACAAACTGGGCCACTGCAGAGCCATTTTAATCTTATTGTTCCTGTTAAGAGTGACATCATCGTTGGTTACTTAGTAATTATCACTTTCTGCCATGTTATGTGAAAAGTGTATTCTTGGGTGCCTGGGGGCTCAGTTGGTTGGCCATCTGACTTTTGGTTTTGGCTCAGGTCATGATCTCATGGGTTATGAGAAGGAGCCCTGTGAGAAGCCCCACATTGGATTCTGAGCTCAGCAAGGAGTCGCCTTGAAGATTCTCTTGCTCTGCCCCTCTCCCCCACTCTCTTTCTCTAAAATAAACAAACAAATATTTTTAAAAGTGTATTCTGAATTACAAAACTTTATATATCAAATTTAATGGGGTATAATTATTTTGGTGATATAATTTCTTTCAATCATGCAAATACAATTAGCAACTTTACTGAGATACAATTTGCATAACATACGACTAATTTATCCATTAAAATGTACCATTCAGTGGTTTTTGTACATTCCCAGAGTTGTGCATCCACTACCACAATCAATTTAGAAGATTTTCTTTACCCTCCTCAAAAATCCAGCTCAGCTTAGCTACTACTCCCCACTCTCAACTGCCCCCCTTCCTCACCTCTAGGCGACCACTGGACTACTTTGTGTCTCTATAGACTTTTCTATCAGGGAGACTTTAATATACAGTCCTATGCACTAGGTTTTCACTAAGAATAATATTTTTTAAGGTTCATCCATGTTGTAGCATGTATTAGCATTTCATTTCTTTTTGTTTTCAAATAATATTCCATTATATGGATATACCACATTATATTTATCCTTGCACTGGTTGATAGATATTTGGCTTGTTTCCACTTTTTGTCTATTTTGAATAATACTGCTATGAATATCCATGTGCACATTTTTGCTAAAACATGTCTTGATTTCTCTTGAGTATACGTATGCCTTGCAGTGAAATTCAGGTCATAGAGTTTAACCATTTGAAGAACTGCCAGAATGTTTTCCAACGTGGCTGACATATTACTTTCCTACTGATAGAATATGAGGGGTGCAATTTTTCTGCATTTCTCTTGCCAACACATATAATTATCAGTCTTTTTGATTAAAATCATTTTGGCTGTAAAGCTTTATCATTGTGCTTTTGATTTGCATGTCCTTGATGGCTAATGATACCGAATATATTTTCATATACTTTTTAGCCACTTGTGTATCTTCTTTCTTTCTTTCCAGATATTTTGCTCACTTTTAATTGAGTTATTTCCTTTTTAGTTAACGTTTTAATGTATCTTTACATAGCCTAGATATAGGCATATACATTATAGTGCTATCCCCAAATTCTCAGAGCTCAAGAATTCATTTAAAAGTGAACCTTAGGTTAACTATTTTTAGAACATGGCACAAACTTCTCCCATAATCTGCGTACTGACACATAATATTTTAATTAATATATTGACTGATTAATCTTTCTCAGAATAGTGAAATAGTTTAAGTTACTGTTATAATCTGTTTCATTATAAACAATTGCTTCTCTTTCCATTATCTATATATGGATGTCTTAGTGTTAATCAGTAGTGCTTTTTTCAGTAATTTTTTTTTTAGGTAGAAGTCCCAAAAGAGTTACTATTTCATAATGAGCTTATAAAATGTGCACCTTTTCAAAAGCTAACCAACCATAATTTTAAATAATCTATCTTAATCATAGTTATACATCATTTAAATTAACCAAAGCTATGTATTAACCATGTTCAATGCATTATATAAGATATTGTGAATTTAGAAAAATCTCTATTTTCTTTTAATTCAGAGTAGTATTCTTTAAATATTTTGATTAACTTTTCACTATTGCTATTGTCTCTCCTTGGGACTCTATACTCCTTACCTACTTGCCTAATTCCATTTTTTCACCTCTCTTCCATCTCTCTCTGTTAATTTTGTAATTTCAAACTTGGTTGTTTCTAACAAAGAGGGATATATTTTTTTCCCAGCTTGTTAAACATTCTGATCACCTGTTAACTAGCTCAGGCCTCGGTCTTCACAAATACTCATTTATCATTCTCCCAGTATCTTAATTGAGCTAAATTAAACTGAAATGTATAATCTGCATTTCCAGTGACTGCACCCATGTCATTCCAGAGTATCAGACCATGTCTTCCCTTTTAAAGTGTAATTCTTGGGCGCCTGGGTGGCTCAGTGGGTTAAAGCCTCTGCTTTCGGCCCAGGTCATGATCTCAGGGTCCTGGGATCGAGGCCCGCATCGGGCTCTCTGCTCGGCGGGGAGCCTGCTTCCCCCTCTCTCTCTCTCTCTGCCTGCCTCTCTGCCTCCTTGTGGTCTCTCTCCTGCTGTGAAATAAATAAATAAAATCTTTAAAAAAAAAAAAAAATAAAGTGTAATTCTTCCTTTGCACAATGGATGCCTTTGGGATATACCATTTTAAATGTGTTTTCACAAATTTAACTCCGTAGGAGCCCATCTTTTCTGAAGCATCAATACCACTATTACCCGAAACTTATTTTTAAAAGTTTTTAGTTCTTCTGTAAATTAAAACAGAAATATATATATTTTCTTTTCATAATATAAACAAATCATAAGTATTTATTAAGCACTTATATGCTCTTAACTATACCTGGAATCCACAAGAGACACAGAAGTTTTGGTAGACCTCAACTTAAAAGCCAGTGTGAAGGAAAGAAGGGAAGGAAGGAAGGAAGGAAGGAAGGAAGGAAGGAAAAGGAAAGGAAAGGAGGGAGGGAGGGAGGGAGGAGGAAAGGGAGGAAAGAAAGAACAAAGGGAAAGAAAGGAAAGAAGAAAGGAAAGAAGGAAGGGTCAGAACTTTAAGAAGGAAGGGTCAGAACCTTTTTAGTTCTTAAAAACAGTTTATATGTTAATACTCTAAGCCATCATACTACTCTGTCCTCCCAATTTATGTTTCTAAATATGACCTATAATGTTTTCATTATATTTGAGTTTATATATATAAAATATATATAATATAAATACAATTTATATATTAAATAGAATATGGGGCCTGCAGAAGGCATGTTTGATTTGCTGTTTTACACTGAGGGTTTAGATTATGTTAAATAGATCCTCCAAAACATATGATAAATCAATAAATAAGACAAATAAATGGGGGTTTGAATAGTCAGAGAATGTTTTGCAGAGATGGTAAGGCTTAGGAAGAATCTCGACAGATGTTGAAATTTAAAGAATTTGAAAAAAAGTAGAAGCAAAAGGAATTCCAGGATGAGTGACAAATTAAGCAAAAGAGAGCATGAAAACCTGTGGATATTTCATGGGATCATGGGACAGCTGTCAAGACTAGAGCAATGGTTGGGAAATCAAGTTAGATATATTACATGAAATTTAATTATAAAAAAGTCTTAAAACCAAATAATTTAGACCTCTGTGATAGGACAAGGGAGTCATTGAAGATTTTTACCCTGCGGAGCAGGACAATAAAATTGGTAGTTTAAAGAAATACTCCTTACCACATATCTGATAGTTTTCAGTACTGAACGTATGTGCAAAGTGAATTGGAAAATTTTTGAGTCTAAAAAGTAACTCAAAGCTAAATGTTGTTAAGGTCTGAAAGTTTAACTTAACCCAGATTTTCTGGAGAAAAAATATATACACACACATGTATACACCCCAGAATATACCTCAAACTATTCACTTTTTCACACTTGTCCTTACTTATATCTTGCAGTTTTATTTTCTCTGAAGGATAAAATATTACACATATATTTTAAATCAGCAACATATAAATAAGTAGAAGCAAAAATAAATTTTGGTTGCTCTCTGAAAATGCTGCAACATCCAAACATAAATTCATGAGACCTTGGACAACACTAATAACAAAGGGACTCCACAAGAATATAGGAGAAACATTTCAAAAAAGATATCAGGATTATTTAGTGAATAAAAGAGTATGCATTAGGTACAATCATTCAGTGTGTTAAAGATGGTTTACAGTTTGTACTACCTCCTGGGAATCTGGAAAAAGAAAAGAAAACTGGGAAAATGAACTGATGGATTGGTTGGGCTTTAAGGTTGTATGAGACTGCGAAATATACAAGAGAACACATCCAGGAAGCAATTTCAAGTTATCAGGGAAATCCAGTGAGACACGTGGGAATGGATCATCAGCAGAGTGAAAAAGAGAATGTGTGAAAACATTAAAATAGATCAGATCTTCAAAAGAGAAGATGCATATAACAGAAAGCAAGAGAATTATGATATGTTATTACTTCGCATAACACTAATAATAGCTGTGCAGAAGTAAGTGATACATATTTCATCTCACAAACAAACAAACAAAAAACCTTTAGAGAATGTTAATGTATGTCTAACCACATTAGTAACACAGCTAATAATAGTAGCACAATGAGGGTGCATTGAATAAGACTCCCCAGTTACTACTGGTGAGAATGTAAACTCCAATAAACTTTCTGTTGGAAGTTTGGCAGTTTATATCATAAGTCTCACAAATGTTCATATCTTTTGACACAGTAATAACATTCTGTTAATTTTCCTAAGAATTGAGCACTCACACACACACACACACGCACACAATTTATATGTACTATTATTCATTGTAGCATTATTTTTAAGAATAAAACAGAAAAGCAGTATAAATGTTCAACAATATAAGATAATATTTATGCATGTTATCTCACATCTATGTAATAGAGTACTACGCAGCCTTTACAATAACGTTTAATGAATATGAGAACAGGGAAGTGCTTAAATATTATAAAACGAGAAAGGCAACATAAAGAGAAAATAAAATGTTCAGCCAACATGCCATTTCAAGGGAAGTGAATGGTTTATAGACTACTTGTTTTTAATTACAAAAAAAATCTCTTTGCTTTATTACATCCCATGGCAAACATTTCTTTTTAATTAATACAGCTTAGATTATTCAGTACATAAATGTCAATAAAAATGACACTACATTCTAGCTGTTATCACAATGTTAAAAACTAGAAATATTTATTAAGTACCTACTCAGGAGCTCTTTTCTGACTATGTAATATGTTCAGTGTGTGAGAGTTCACTAGTTTCATTTATTAATTTGTGAAATAAGGCATCTAGAAAGATATGGATGCAGGAAGAAAGGGTCAGAGAGGTAAAATCCCTTGCCCCAAATCACGCAGGGAGTAAGTACCAGATCTAGCTAACTCCGGAATTATCACCCAGCTTTGAATCCTCGGTATTATGGAACATACTATTTTTTAAATAATATCTTTATTTTGTGCAAATAGTTATTCAATATCAATGGAAACATTGTATATAAATACCTAACTTTATCAAAAACACCCTGAATAACAATAGAATATTTTATCTACATTACATAAAACCGTCTCTAGTATCAGAATAAAATCAAGTATAAGTTTTATTTGAACTCAATTTTAAAGTGTTTTGTGAATTACTTTAGGCTTCATAGAGACAGGTTTTATATACCATGTTCAGGGCCTTGGATTCTTCAGTTTCTTTAAAATCTGTAGCATATTTTCAAAGCATATGAATAATTCTAAGATTTTATCTGTATTTCTTCTTTGGTGAAACAGTTTCATTTTATTCCATTAATTGAACTCCACATTATTGAAAGTTGAACATCTGTGTTAAGAGTCATCCAGACATTTTTGACAGATATTCAGTGTTTGAATTATACTCTCTACAGAATTATACTCTCTACAGACTCAAATAGCTTTCTAGGTATGGCTTTTCTGAGATTATGAAAGACTTGGTCATGTCTGCTCTCTCTAGTTGCATTGCCTGGTTTGTAACAATCTTCAGGCCCATACTTCTTCAATACTGCACTGTAGTTTGATATATATATATATATTTTAACATTTGAGTAAAACTGGGTTTTACTAGTTTAAATTAGAATTGGTACTAATGCAAAAAATTCTAATTCAATGCAGCTCATGGGTTTCAGACGGCTAATACGGCCCATGCCCAGGAAATAACTATGAATAGTATATCTATAAACTATTTCTCTGAGTAACAACTGAAAAGTTTATTTTAACCTGACTGTAATACAAATTCTGATTTTAGAAACATAATATGTTAGGAGAAAAGGTGCTCTGAAATCTATCATCTGTAGCAGTCCATTTAATGCAACATTTATTAAGTGCAGTTGGCTATCTGTATTATGTTGTATCTAGGAATGTTGTGATGACTTCAGTGACCCCCTTCATTCCCACCACTCAGCCCACCACTTACTCTATGCTAAGCCTAACTCCTCTGTGATTGAACGATTTGCTCTTGGGGGCACCTAGGTGGCTCAGTCATTAAGCATCTGCCTTCTGCTCAGGTCATGATTCCAGGGTCCTTGGATCAAGACCGGCTCAGTGGGAAACCTGCTTCTCCCTCTCCTACTCCCCCTGCTTGGATTCCCTCTCTCAGGTCTCTCTGTCAAATAAATAAACAAAATATTTTAGGAAGGAGAGAAGGAAGGAAGGAAGGAAGGGAGGGAGGAGGGAGGAAGGAAGGAAGAACGGAAGGAAGGAAGGAAGGAAGGAAGGAAGGAAGGAAGGAAGGAAGAGAAAGAAAAACTTGCTCTTGGCTGGTACTGGTGAGGTGGGGCAAACTGTATAAACAGGGTACAACTCTAGTAATGCCAATTTCACAAAGGTACTTCAATGCTAGGCCACTCCGACAAACTACCTGTGTGCTCTTGAGCTCTAAGTTTGCTCCTAGTACCAGAGGACACTGGACTACTACTCCCAAGTTGTCCCTATCCTGGCATGTGTAAGTATCTCCTCTCCCATCAGGAGTCCTTACTGATCCTTACCTTCTGCCTGGGCAGTAGTCTGGCACTGCCACAAAGCATGTGCATGGGCACAAATATCTCCTTGGTGCATTAAAGGGGAAAAATATGTCCAAGGTATATGCACATATTACCACCCCTATCTCTTTAAGCAGCATCTTTATTGACCCAATTACTAAACATCAAATCTAACGGTTGTCCATCATCTCTCTCTTTTCTCTAACCCCTGTATCCAATTGATCAGCTAGTTCTTCCCAAAACTTCCCCTAAAACAGTCTATTCTTTTTTTACCTTTTCCATTGTTACAGATGAAATAACCTTCATTTCTTTTCTGAACTATTAGAATCACCCTCTAACCTCTTTCCTTTATTCTCACCTCTATTCATCTCTTTTCAGCTAACATGTTTTTTAAAACATAAATCAGATCTTGGAACTCCCTTTCTTAAAATCCTCCAATGATCCCCATCACATATCCAGACATATTACCCTGGTTTATGTCCAAATATATTACCCTATGTTACAAGGCCTTCCTTGGTCCTGCCCCTGCCTGTGTCTCTAACTTCAATTCTCTGCCTCACATTGCTCCACCTGCACTGAATTTCTCTCTGTTCTTCATTAAGTCAAACCAATGTCTGCCTCATGGCCTGCCCTCATTGTGAACCTTGAAGGAGATCTTCGTCTTGACCTTCACAAGGCTGACTACTCTGTTGACTTTCTGTTAGGAAACCTCTCTTAAATGTCACTTTTTTAGAGTCTGTATTTCTTACCCACGCAATCTATAATAATTTCCTATTAATTCACCATAATATCATTGTATTATTACTATCTTTTGGTATATTTCTATGAACTTATGCATTTATTGTTTGCCTCTCCTAATTAGAATGTGAGCTCTTTTATAAGGACCTGTCTGCCTTCTTTACTATTGTATTTTCAATTTCAAAACCTATACCTCTGAAGCAATTTAGCATATACTCCTGTGATAATCAGAGTCCTCTGAAAAACAGGACCATGAGGGGAAAAAGAGAAAGAAGGAAGGAAAAAAGGGACAGAGGGAGAAGAAAGGAAGGGAGATAAGTTGGGGAGAAATAACTTAGCTGCAGTACAGTTCTAAGGAACATTCAGGGAGGTCATTGGAGAGTCCTTGAGCCAAAGTTGCCCAACAGAGGGTCATGATCCCCAGGAATTGGGTTTCCTTAGCTTTTCTGCCATGCTTATCATCAGCTGAGAGCTGCCAGAGGGAGTGTAGCTTCAGCACCAATGGAATGATGAAGTTAAGAGTACAGGTCCTGTGCTGCCTGGGGAATTTTCTCCCTGATGTTGGAAATCTGAAAAGTCCATTCTCAGAATGCTGCAGAAGGTATAAGGGCTAAAGATCTTTCTTCTTTCATACAGATGGTTCTATATAATATGTATGCATGTGAGGGGGGGACTGGGGCTGGTGCAGGGGATATATATTCACCTACACAAACGTGTATGCACACACACACACACACACACACACACACACATACTACTTAAAACAAATATAACTTTTTACAAAAAAAATTAATCAAAGATAATGAAACAAATAGAAATGACCAAAAACATGTTAAAATGGTTATCTTGGGGTGGTGGGTCTGACAATAATTTTTATTTTCCACTTTCTTTTGCCCTCTATTTGTCAAATTCTCTTCAAAACAATATAGCCTCTTATAACAAACAGGGAAAGACTGATTAAATGAATAAGAAACAATATGATGAGTAAAGAAATATATGGAGATAGTCAATTTTTTCCCTTCACATTCATATAAAACCACAGAACTTTAAGGTTAGAAAGCTCCTAAAAGATTGATTCTTACATCCAGAGAAGATGGAGCTTTAAGTATGGAACAAAAGAAGTTCAGTTGAATTTTTTCCATGGAATAAGAAAAAGGTAATTGTAAATAAAAAATATAAGTAAATATAAAACACTGAGTTCTGCCCTTCAAAAAAGGGTGATTAGAATCTGGAGAAAGTAGGATAAACAATAATGTTAACGACAACAAATTAAAAGGTGAGGACAACAAATTAAAAGGTTCTTAATCAATATCTTTGAGTATTGTCTTCACTATATTCTTTTTTTTCTTCAAATTTTTATTTAAATTCTAGTTAGTAACATATAGTGTAATACTGGTTTCAGGAGTAGAATTTAGTGATTTATCACTTACATATACACCCAGTGCTCATCACAAGGGCCCTCCTTAATTACCATCATCCATCAGTCTACCCGCCTAACCACTTCTCCTCTAGCAACCTTCAGTTTGCTATCTTTTATGGGTTTTTTTTTATGGTTTTATGGTTTGCTTCCCTGTTTTTTTTTTTCTTTTTCCTATGTTCATCTGTTTTGTTTCTTAAATTCTACAAAAGAGTGAATTCATATGGTATTTGTCTTTCTCTGACTGACTTTATTTTGCTTAGTATAATACACTCTAGCTCCACTTATGTTATTGCAAATAGCAAGATTTCATTCTTTTTGATGGCCAAGTAATATTCTATTGTATATGTATACCTCCTTTTCTTTACCCATTCATCACTTAATGGACATTTGGGCTCTTTCCAAATTTGGCTATCGTTGATAATGTTCCTATAAACAAACATCAGGGTGCATGTGCCCCTTCAAATCAGTATTTGTGTATCCTATGGGTAAATACCTAGTAATGCAAATGCTGAGTCATAGAGTAGTTGTATTTTTAAGTTTTCAAGGAATCTCCATAGTTTTCCAGAGCTGATGCACCAGTTTGCATTACCACCAACAGTGCAAGAGGGCTCCCCTTTCTCCACATCCTTGCCAACACCTGTTGTTTCCTGAGTTGTTAATTTTAGCCATGCTGACAGGTGTGAGGTGGCATCTCATCATGATTTTGATTTGTATTTCCCTGATGATGAGTGATATTGGGCATCTTTTCATGTGTCTATTGGTCATCTGGATATCTTCTTTGGAAAAATGTCTATTCATTTCTTCTGCCCATTTCTTAACTGGATTATTTATTTTCAGTGTTTTGATTTGGTAAGTTCTTTATAGATTTTGGATACTAATCCCTTATCTGATATGTAATTTTCAAATATCTTCTCCCATTCCACAGTCTGCCTTTTAGTTTGGTTGATTGTTTCCTTTGCTATACAGAAACTTTTTTTCTTGATGAAGGCACATTATGAGGTACTAGAGGTTAGGACTTTAAAATATGAATTTTGAAGGAACACAAATGAACCCACAGTATATACTAAACAATTACCCATTATTTACCTGAAATTCAAATTTAACTGTGTGTTTTGTATTTTGTCAGGCAATCCTACTGGAATCCCGAAGTTGTTTGTCTAAGCTACAAGTTTCATTTATTTTCATTTACTTTTGTATATTTTTAGGATGCATTTTTTTCATAGATGGTTATAAAAGCCATAGAAGAAATTATTTTATTCGAAATATATATTCCACTCATATTAGTAATAAGAAATTCCTTTGATTTAAAAATGAATGCCTATTAATTTGAAAGCAAATACTTGAGCCAGTATTGTTTTCTCTTTTAAAGGTTAATCACATGTAAACTAGATAAAATAACACCATACTTAATTCACCTTTTGCATGCTCTTCCATTGATTAAAACAAGAGACTCTCTTGGAATACTTTAATATCTAATCACCAAAGAACTAGTCTAATGGTGTTCACATCACCTGCTTTAATTATCTGAGTTTGTAAAATTGGAAATCTTTGACATTATATTTAAATAATAATCTGAACAGAACAAAATTTATGCTAAGAATACTTTTTTCTATCTTTAGTAAATTAATGGCTCTGAGTTTACTTTATAATTCTGGTTTGCCTCCATAATCTCAGCTAAGGTTTATTATACTTAGACATAAAATACAATTCTGGATGGAAGAAATATTAATTTGATCTGAGCTGTAGTTGCTAACATTACTTTTTAACCCAGACCTACTTTCTTACAAATAAGTTTTCTTAGTTAGACTTTATTTTATATTTTAAATACCCATGTGTTACAAATGATATTGATAATGATTACATTAAAAATGAAATGATATTAATTCTGGCACACTGGAATTTTGTAGTCACTAACCCAAGAGCTAATATCACTATATATTGCCTTCATTCCAGATTTATTATCAATTAAAACTATTACAGGCAATGCAACATCCGTTATAATAAATGAAAACAGAACAATAGTATAAAGGACATATTGAAAAAAAAAGAATTTTGTGTGATAAACTGTTCATCAAACCTAAATTTTTAGCAGCAGTAAAAAGTGCAGGAGGATTGGAATGGGAATCTGGAGTTCTTTTTACAATATTGATATTTAATAAGAAGCTTGGCCAAGACTTTGACTCTCTTAGATTTGAGTCCCTCACTTTTTTTAAATGGAGATAATAGTTCCCATTATAAGTTGGTCTAAGAAGAGGATGAAATAAAGTATTAAATACTTTAAGGTTCTTACGGCTGTAGTTATTTACACTACCTGTGGGGAAGAAAAATTCAATTCCATACTGATAGAATTATTTGTTAATAATTTTAATTGTTCACAATCTCTAACTGAATCTACAATTTTAATATAATATGAAGATAATTACATTTAATAATGTTATCTCAGGAACTGGTTATTATTGATTATAGGGTTTAGCAAGATAAGATTCGATGCTGTGGGTTTTTCAAATAACACATGTAAACATGTAAATAATTCTTGGGATTTCTGTGTTTTTCATTTTTATCTAAAGGTACCAGTCATTTTTTTCCCACAGGCATGCTTCACTTAATGTCACACTAGAAAATGCGACATTAAGTGAAATTCTTATGAAAGAATGACACACAGAACTACAGAAGTATAATCCTAACAGAAGAAAACTCAATAATGTGCCTCTGTGTACCTTGCATTGATGGAGCTCTTAGTATGTATCAGATACTATACGAGGTGTTCTATGTAGTTTTCTCATTACAGCTTCAGAAAATTCAGGCAGTAATTATTATTTTCCTTAATTTGTTGACAACAGGCTTTTTCCTAATCCTTTTCTCAAAAACAAATGCTGGAAGTGGGAGTAAAGGATTTCACTATATTTTTCCAAATCACTTACAATAAATAGTATGTAGAACTAATAAGTGTAGACAGTATTTGACACCTTATCTGAAATAGTTTTTTTTTTAATGTTATAAATGCAAGTCAGTCTTTTCTTTTTTTTTTTCCAAATCTTTGGCAACTTGAGTAGGAAGCAGTTGTGTAAGTAAGTTGTACCTGGGACTTATTCGCTGGTGATTCTTTGTCAAGAGACAAATATAAGGTAGATTCAGAGAGTAAACACTAATGATTAAGCTGGAGTAGCTCCACTCTAGATGTTGAAGCTACAGAAAAATGAGTTCTGTAAAGCTATACCCACTTTGCAGATTCCATGTGTTATAAACCCCTCTGTTACAAACCCAGAAATATTTTCACTGAAGTCCTTCATGTATGTAGGGTAAGTTTTCCTTATTTATACAGCCTTGAAAATGCCTAATTACCATTTGTATTATTCTCTTGGGGCTGCAATTATAGGATACTACAGACTAGATGATTTAATAAACAGAAATTTATTTTCTTACAGTTCTGGAGACTGTAAGTCCATGATCAAGGTGCCAGTGGGGTTGATTGCTGGTGAGACCTCTCATGTTGGCTTGCAGATTGCTGCCTTGTTGCTCTATCCTCACATGACTTTTCTTCTGTGCAGAGAGAGAGAGAGAGAGTTGTCTTCTGTCTCTTTTTCCTCTTAAAAAGACTGCAACCCTATCAGATCAGGGGCCCATTCTTAGGACCTCATGAATTATCTCCGTAAAGTCCCTATCTCCAAATACAGTCACATAGGGGATTAGAATATTAACATGAATTTGGGAGGAGTGAAGGACTCAATTCAGTCTATAACAGCATTTCATTGTCATCTCCCATTTACTAATTAGCATTTATTGATTCCCATTGTTTTAATCTTTAGTAACAGGAGGAAAACACTCCCATTGAAAATAACTGGCTCCTTAACAAAAGTTGATGGTTTAAGTATGGATAAGGCCATAGGGAGGAGCAAACAATAATTGCAATTGCTGTAATGGGGTTTTGGTATACATGAAAATGTTCCTGAATAGCAATAAATATCAAACTAGAAAGATGAAGAGATAGCTGTAGCTTTTGATAGAGCATTTGGAGGTTATCTATGAAAAGGGAAAATACTTTTTGAAGTGTCGAAATATGGGTAGAACCTCTAAGTAGATGTGTTCTGCTGACAATGAAATAAACTTACATTCCCTTTAACTATTCAGCAAGAGAGGTTACTAATCCTTCATTCAGTAGCTCATTATGCATTGTCATGAAATAGATAATACAATTTCCACAAACCTCTTTTGATTTCATGTCAAACAAATTCTCTCAAAGCCATTTAATAAACAAACAGACAGAAAAAGCAAACCTGAAACCTCAATTTGTGTAATCGATTACTTTGAACCATCTATTATTCTTCCCTCAAAGCAGATGTATATTTGTATCCAATGGAGGAAAGTTCCCAAGTTGAAGTTTAGATAAATTGAGTATTAGGAAAGAAATTAAGACAATAAACTTCTTTGGTATTTAAAATAAAAATTAAGGGTGCCTGGGTGGCTCAGTGGGTTAAAGCCTCTGCCTTTGGCTCAGGTCATGATCTCAGGGTCCTGGGATAGAGGCCCACATCGGGCTCTCTGCTCAGCAGGGAGCCTGCTTCCCCCTCTCTCTCTGCCTGCCTCTCTGCCTCCTTGTGATCTCTCTCCCGCTGTGAAATAAATAAATAAAATCTTTAAAAAAAAATAAAATAAAATAAAAATTAAGAATATGTTTAAATTATTCCTCATATTGAGAATCAAAAATAAATTTAATTAAGCTAAATTAATTAAAACTTGGTAATTTCTTGCAAAGACATTGACTCTCTAAATCTCTATATAAATATAGTTTTTTAAAAATGTTTTCTAATAAGGCATTATCTAATTCATTCATATAAGGTCCTTATCAGTCCTCAATTTCACTTTATAGTATTTGTTACTCTTCCTCCCTGCAATGTCTTTTCATATGCAGCCAATATCTAGATGGCAAATTTTGACTGTTCTTCAAGGTTGGGTTCAAGAGTGACTCTTCTGTGAAGAGCTTCTGAACCTTCAAACCCTCCGTGCTTTGGCACTGCCACTTTTCTTAAGAAATTAAGGCATGCCTTTACTTCTGTCTATCTACTCTACCACCCTACAGTAAAGACTCAAATCTAATTCATCTTTATCTCTCTCCTTCGTAGAAGAAGGACTAGTACAAAGTAACAATTTAATATATGTTTCTGAAAGCACAATTCACTAAGCAAGAATACAGACTTTTTATCAGAGGGAATTGCACTTGAATCAGTCTAGCCAGTTTCTGAATTTGTTGTCCTGAGCAAGTTACTTGATATCTCCAAGTTTTAGTTTGCCTGTTTGGATAATGGGGGGAGTTGTTAAACTTATATATTGTGTTATTGTGAGGTTATGAAGAGATAAAGAGATAGGAGAGAAAAAGAGGGAGGGAAAGAAACAGAATAAGGACAAGCTTAGCATAACTGGCCCATATACTCATTGTACTTCTATTACTATTATTTCTCTAAATAGAAAACTTCTATGGCTTACTATCCCTTTACTACTCATTATTACTTCAATAAAAAATGGAAACTAATGGATTATTAATTGTGGCTACATAGTAAAGTCTGTGTCTCATTATGTTTGCTTGCATTTATGTTATTATGGACCTTATGTTTCAGAAAAACAAATGATAAAATACAACTACGCTTTTCATTAATTTCAGTTAATGTAATTGAATACCAAGTTCTTTTCTCTGAAGACTTTTGCAAATAAATTTATTAATGTCAATTGTAAAGCTTTCCAAGAATTTTACAAACATGTATGTGTCTGATATTCTCATGTGTGACCTTCAGACTGGAATAGATCTCCCTCTACCATACTTATCTCATTTGCTATCACAATTATAATTAATCAATTGTATGATTATCTAGTCAATGTCTACTTTTCCCACCAAACTGGAAGTTCTGTAATGGCAAAGAACATATCTATCTTGTTCATTAGAGTTTCCATATTACTTGTTAGAGTTCCAGAGACACAGTTATTCAAAAAAATGCTTTGTGAAAGAGAAGAAAAAGAGAAAATAGAGCTTGAAATACTTATAAACAACATTTAGCATATCATCAAGTCTTTCAAAACTGTTATTTCATATGTCACTGGATTTCTTACAATAGAATAGAAAATTCCCCTTAATCCTATTTCAGACTAAAGGATTTACTACTATAAGGAACAAAGTTAAAGTCTCCATGAAAGTAAGAAGAGTGAAAGGAAATAATTTTTAAATTTTGATAAAGGATGAGGTAAAGAACCAACTAATCAGCCACATATTTTTATCAGAGGGACTTGCACTTGAATCAGTCTATCAAAATAGAGAACCAACTGATTAGCCAAAAGTTAGTCTTACCTAGTGTAAGAGTGGAATTAAAGATGATAGAAACAGTGGAATGATGAGTTAATTGTGAGAAGTGTCAATGATCTAAATGCATCTACACCTACCACTATGATGGTTAGGCATTTTGCAAGAGATAGCATGAAGAATAGCAATTTTAGCAACAAAAACAAAAATTACTCCAAATAACTATATTTTTAAAATTTTATTTATTTATTTGTTAGAGAAAGAGAGAGTGCAAGCAGGGGGAGCAGCAGGCAGAGGGAGAAACGGGCTCCCCACTGAGCAAGAAGTCTGATGTAGAACTTGATCCCAGGACCCTGGGATCATGACCTGAGCTGAAGGCAGACATTTAACTGACTGAACCACCCAGATGTCCCTCTAATTAATCTGTAACAGTCAGATTTATTCAAAGATGAAATGAGCTTTCCTATAGTCAAGGTGTTCACATAGGTTGTGCAAGAACTTTTTGGAGAGCTTAAGCATCAGTTTCCTTTTAGTTAGAAACTTTTTAATAAAAACTCTTCTTTTCATTCATGAGAGAGCATAAATCTTTCTCAGGAAACTTCCAAACATATAGTAGAATAATGAAATAAATCTCAATGGCTCTAACTGACTCTTCATTTGTGTTAATTAAAGATAATAGAAGTAGCAGCAGATTTTAGAGGCTGGAAAAGCAGAGATTTTAAGGCATTTCCTAATGGTGCACCACTCAGTGAAAAGTCATCAGAATAATGTAAACCCCTAATTAATTTACTAGTAATTGTCTAGAAAGAACTACATTTTGCTATTTTTTATTAGGTTGTTAATTTTAGTGTTTTTTCACTTCATAAATATTAAAAATAAGTTGTGATTACTGTTTTTAAGAAGCCTTATTACACTTATGATTCCATGCAAAGATGATATGCAAAATTCAGTTACTGACGTGTTAACCTCAAACATTACCAGAAATGGAGTCAACTACAAAACTTGCAGTCTCCAGAGACTTAGAAAAAATAAGTATTTCCTAAAATTTTAAAGTCTAGTAGATTTACCTTACCATGAAAAGTCTTTAAACAATTGTAAATTTTGTGATAATGAATTTAGTAAAACAAAATTTTATTAGCATGTTACCCCAAATCCAGCATAATATGAATCCGTAGTAGATGAAGTTAAATATCATTGGAATAGAAACAGGTATTTTGGAAGGCTTAGTTTTTCTGTTTGTTTTTTGTTTTCAGTCCGGATTTATATAACTTTTTAATTGTTTTTTATTATTTTAGTAGTGGCTAATCCATTTCAGGGGCTTAGTTCCTCTTCTTTTCCTCAAAATGCATTGAAGTTTGGTTCAGGAGGCAGTTTAATTACTGACTAGTCATCTTTAACTTATGTAGGCTTCCTTTTATCTTTTGTTAAGGCAGATCTGTGGAAAGACCAAGGTATTTGACAATACTATAATTAGGCAGGACTCAGAATGCAAACTATTTTCCTTAAGAATCTGTTCAGATTTTCTTTTAGACTTCCTTAGAATGGGTCTCAAGCAGGACTTGCTTTCTCTTCTCCAGCGCTATGCTCCAAGGATTCCATCAGCAACCCAATTTCTTGGGGTTCTGTCTCTTCTACTTAGCAGGACCTCTGTGGGATACTTCCCTGTGTCATAGCCAGGAAATTAGCCACAGGTAGAGATGTGGAGCAAATACAGAGCTCCCAATATAAATTTCCCTCTTTCCCTAATGCCCGAAAACAGTTGTCTCATTTTGTTCAACATAAGTTTTTAATGGTGAGGTACTGGTAGAGAATCCATCACACTTCACTGTTAGTAATTTTTAATATTGTTTTTTAGGACCATTTTATAGACTGAGTAAACTTATGAAGACAAAGTGTGAGCAACACGGCCTCATCCTAACATACATAGATAAATTAGCATAACTCACAATTAAAGTGAGTCCTTTTCCTCAAGGTCAATTCCCATGATTCAGCAAATTTTTTGAAATCCAAATCTACCAATTAGTAACCCTCAGAAATATCAACCATACTATAATCCTCATAACTTTTAGTCACACCTGACTTTCAAAAAGTGCCACCTAATCTATTTTCTTCTACATAAAATAATCACACATTTACATTTCATCTGGTATTTGTTTTTATTAAAATAACTAAATGATAATTCAGTTTCAGCCTTAAATTTAATTGAACTGTAATTAGTTCCATTTAGTATAACCATGCAATTCTACATAATTACTTTGCCTTGAGTATTTTCCTCCCTTCACTCAAACTACTTACATAAAATGAAAAGAAAGACGTAACTCATATTTACCATAATGTGGAAGAATTAGCCAAGTGGCAAGTTTCAAAAAGGGGTTGGAATAGAGTAGTGATAGGTCCTATTGACCCAGGTGGGCAGGTGAATTCCTGGATAATTTTCCACCAGGTATACCAAGTAGCGAATTTATTTGGCCCACAAGTGTTTAAATATAAGCATGAGTCATATTGGGTCAGGACAGGAAACTCCAAAGTGCAGCTGATTCCAAAGGGTTGGAACTATGAAGGATATATCAGATAATTATATTCATTATATCACAGAAATAAAAATAAAATGATCTATTGTGCAAATCATGCTTATCCCATCTAACCCTTTCTGGTCATCAAGGGGAGCATTCCCTTAATGTGGAAAGGGTGGTATTTAAGCCATAATATGGATCAGCCTATGTTGTCTACTAATGTATCTATTCAGAAAATATTTTGGATAACCCACTGGTTTAGACAGAGCAGTTCCTGGGGAAGCTAGCTTAATGACACATAATTCCTGTCTATATTGGCAAGAACTATGGCCTGGATAAAAGCACAGACACTAAAGCCAAAATCCTGTGGAGTTGGGAAAGTTAGAAAGTAGATCTCAGAGAAAGTAGCACTGTGACCTTAGATTGAAATAGTTTAGAAACACATTGGGAGACCATTTTTCTCTACCCTTCTTGGTTCTTTGGCTGACATAATAAATCAACATAAAACAGATTAACGCGAGAAAAAAAAGTGTGTGTGTGTGTGTGTGTGTGTGTGTGTGTGTGTGTATCACACACATGAGAGGTTCAAAAAAAGAAAGGTAAAATGAGGTAGATATGCCATCCTGAATTACGAAATGGGTAACATATATGGAGTTTCAAGGAGACGGGTTCAATTCACATGGCCATAAGAAGAGCAGATGTTTGGTGATTAGATGTTTACTCTGCCATACAAATGGGTCACTCAGATAAATTTTATCTCCAGTAATAACACATATTCTGGGGGGAAAATTAGATTTTTTTTTTAAGTAGTTAAGGGAGGGGCAAAAATCTCTTTTGAGCCCAGAGGGTCTCAAATTGCCTTTAGCTCAAATAGTCTACATTCCAAAGTGGCACATTTTGGGGAGACTTATTATGATTTCCTTTACTAAAGTTGTGTTATTTTAGAATCATAAAATACATTATACTGCAAGAGAATCCAAGTTTCAGAAAAACTCATTGCTTGGGGCTGAGTTGGGGGACATGGAGAGGAAAAGGGCAGGGACAGAGTAATACACAGAGAGAAAACATAACATATGTACTTTCAACCTTTAACTTCATGGAATAAATTATGTCCAAGTAACTTGTAGCATTCCCTAAAGTTTAAAAGAATCATCTTAAAAAAAGATATATGCTATAATAATTCAATTTAGATAAACACATATTTCATAACTGCAGTTTCAAGAAATAATGAAGATATGATTAATTAATTGGCAAAATAATTAATTTAGTAGGTAACAAGGTAGTAAGATTATTCATAAAAGAAGCTTTCATTTCTAAATGAAATTCTTCACAACATGAAGCTTTCATTTCTAAAATTTATCAGATTAGATATACATAAATTTTACTTCTTGGGCAACCAAGTTCAGACCTCATCAGTAAGCATACTGATGGATAATCAGCAAACTAAGAATAACTAATAGACAAGTTCTTATTACTGAAGGATGTTTTACTTACAATAATAAAGCTTAGGCAGAGATATCCTGCTTTAAATAACAATGACCTCCCAAAGTAAAAAAAAAAAAATGTGTGAATAGGTACTATGGATTTTTTATGGATTATTGTATATGAGTCAAAATTCTGATTGTATAACTTTGGAGTCTGTTTTGTAATAAATAAATAAATAAATAAATAAATAAATAAATAATAAGTTCAGGCTTTGATACCTGGGAAGATAAAGGAAAAGAGGGAGATAGGAAGGAAGTAGACAAAGGAGGTAAGGAAGGGAGGAGGGGAGGGAAAAAAAGAACCAAATATAATAACAGAACAAAAATAGTATGACAGGGCACCTGGGTGGCTCAGCGGGTTAAAGCCTCTGCCTTCTGCTCAGGTCATGATCTCAGGGTCCTGGGATCAAGCTCCACATCGGGCTCCCTGCTCAGCCAGGAACCCGCTTCCTCCTCTCTCTGCCTGCCTCTCTGCCTACTGTAATCTCTCTCTCTGTCAAATAAATAAAAATTTAAAAAATAATAATAATAATAAGACAAACAAAAAGGCAAAAAATAAACAGCAGTGTAGCTCATTTCAGGAATTAAATCTTTTAGAAATGCCCTTTTATCCTTTAGAATACAAGACATTTAGAAATGTAGATGATCTGCAATCAATGAAACTTGATATATTCTGGGTCTCATAGGGCTAAGTCTAATCCAAGGGAATATATAATTCAATTTCACTGTCTCAGTTTTAACTTGAGAATTAGCTTTTCTACTAAACGAAAGTTGTATGTAATCTCAGAGACATGAAATGTCCAGTGTAAGCAATCCAGACTGTATCTTTCTTTATTTTTATTCTTTTTAAAGATTTTAGTTATTTATTTGTCAGAGAGAGAGAGAGCACAGAAGCAGGGGGAGCAACAGGCAAAGGGAGAAGCAAGCTCCCCATTGACCCAGGGGCCTGATGTGGGGCTCTATCTCAGGACCCTGGGATCATGACCTGAGCTGAAGGCAGATGCTTAACCGAATGAGCTGCCCAGGCATCCTTGTTTCTTTCTTTAAATTTAGAATGACAGTGTTAGAAATAATATAGATACCAGTTGAAAGAGTAAAAGAAAGACACTTTGGTGTTTATATTTACTAAACTTTGTTCTTTTTTTAAAATAAAGGCTTATTCATTTATTTTGAGAGAGAGAGCACATAGAAGTGGGAAGGGGCAGGGTGAGGGAGAGAGAATCTCAAGCAGACTCCACACTGAGCACAGAGCCTGACTCAGGTCTCCATCTCATAACCCTGAGATCACAATCCCAGCTGAAATCAAGCGTCAGAGCCTTAAGTGACTGAGCCACCCAGACACCCCTAAACTTTGTTCTTAATTATGTATCATTTGTTAACAAGTTTAAAGTATTATTGTTAAAAATTAAGCTCACTTGTGGTATGTCAGAACTTATCAAATTCCATGTATAAATTTTGTGCAATCTTAAATATATCAATCATACCTCAATAAGGTGGTAAAAACATAGTAATTTAAGCTTAGCTGTTTCAATGAAAAAGTACACTATTGGTGCAAAGAAATCACTGGTTGGGAAGGCATGTGAATCTGCTCCTCAGTTTAATCTGACTCAAGGGGAAAAAAAGTAGTTTGGACCATGAACCCATAACCAAAACTTGTTCTTGGTACTGTCAATGCAGGCAAAGTCTTCAGAAGAAATAAATGTCTCCCTCAGTGTTGATGTTATAAACTCTGTAAAAATGAGTGATGTCAGTCATCAAGTAGACAGGACAATGAAAGCCAAATCTGGTTTGTGAATTTGTCCACTTAATGCTCTTGGGAAATTAAAGGACTTACATCTCATATAAAAAACCTAACAACATTTTAGAAGTATTTTTTGTAACTTTCCAGGTAAGAAAAATTATTATTTTTTTAGAAAAATTATTTTAAATATGCAAGGACAAGTAGCTATGATCATCTTTTAGGATCATTAACTTTTTCTTCCTATAGAGTTAAATGTACTATAACTGTCCTCAATGCATCCTTAATACTACTACCAAAGAAAGAAATCCGATGATAAACATGCTCCAGGCTAAGAATTTGACACTACTATTTAGTATTTTGCTTGAATTGAAGCACTCTTAACCATTCACACAGTAAATCCTTATCCTCTACAGAACAGTTCAAATCTAATCCTTATTCCATTTTTTGTGGATTTTAAACCATTCCATGAATGCTTTGGAAGATTTTGTGCATTTGTTTTGGTGTTTTAATAATTTGAAAAAAATCATTTATTTTCTATTTCAGTTCATGTATTTTGAATATTTTCCAGTATTAATGACACACAAGTACACATAAGCAGAAAAAGATTCATTGGAAAGAGTGTTGAATGGACATATTAGTATATTATAATTATGCATTATATATAGCAAACCTACACATATATGAACATACACAAGCAGAAAAAGATAAACTGAAAACAGTAAAATATATAATATTATATACATGGTTATATATATGTGGGTCATATATATAAACATACCAATACATATTACTGCAAATGTATATTATACATATACCATGTACTCATATATATTATAATTATATATTACTTTATTGGATGTTCAACTATGCTTCAGGTATCATTTTCTGCTAATTTTACATCAAATTAGAAATGAAATAAATCATAAGTTTTATATATTACTACTATTGTTTTATATATACATTCAATCTAAGGGTTAAAATAGGCCATTTAGAAAAGAGTATGTGCTAGATTGTGTACTTTTTACCTACCTACAGTAGAGATAGCTATAATAAAAATAAGAATAAATATTCTGGATGTTACAATACATGTATGTGGATCATATTTTTTCATTTCTTTTAAAATTTGAGCTTGTCTTTAGTTTTATTTTTCCTTAAGATGTGCCAGCTTCTTAGTTCTTCCTTCAATGTCCTGCAATATACTACGTAGGAAATAGAGCAACACAAATACTGAATCATTAGTTGTATACCTGAAACCAATACGCTATATGTCAATTATATCTCAATTAAGAAGAGAAATAAAACACCATTTTTTTCAAATGACCATGGCTATTATCATGACAATATCTGAATATACATAGCATTGGCATATGCTATTTTTGTATATATTTCTCCAGTATCAACAGTGGCACATAACAGATAAAGCATCATTCATGGAATTGTATTGGCAGATGTGGTAGTTAGGTGTAATAACAGCTTGAGTAGAATCCCTATACCTAATTCCTAAAAATGTGTGATATATTTTGTTACATGGCAAAGAATTGAGGTAGTAGATGGAATACAGTTGGCTGATCAGCTAACTTAGAGATGGGAATGGCTTTCTGGATTATCCAAGTGGACTCAATGTATTATAAATGGCCTTTTAAGTAAATGGGGGTGCAGGAAGTCAATGAGGACTCCCTCTGGAACCTAAAAAGCCAAGAAAAGGGACTTTCCCCTAGGGTCTCCAGAAAGAAATCCAGCCCTGTTTAAATCTTTTAGCCCAGTGATGCTCATTTTGGACTTCTGACTTCCAGAAGTGTAAGATATTACATTTCTATTGTTTTAGCTCACTAAGTTTGTGGTGATTTGGTACAGCAGACGTATACAACTAGTGTAACAGGCATTATTCTATTGTGTAGCCTCAAAATTTTCTCCTGCTTTGGAGTAAAACTGGAAAATCATAAGCCTTAAGAGAGAATGGGAGTTTTCATCACTTATATTTATGTGAAAAATGCCCAGCAAGACATTAAATGATGAGAAACAGTGAATTTATTAAGATTTTACGCTATCAGAAGTTTGCCCCAAACTTTGTTTGGAAAAATGATGATTTAACAGTAATTTAGTTTATAATATAATTAAGAGTAAATGATTAAGTCTCTTACATTTTGTTTTAAATATATCACAAAGGGAACCATGTTCTATGGTCTCATTTTTTAGTTGAGCTCTTTAAGGTAACAGCACGATATGCACAAATTTATATTTCTCTATTTGGGGGCATTTGTTCTCAAGTTGTAGGAAATATTTCCATGGATTTGTTTTCTTAGCTTTCAGGGATGATTTCCTTGCCCATCATCTAGTGATAGAAAAGACAGCAAGAGAAGAAGGGTGAATACATAAGTTCTTCTTAGCATTTGCTGTCACAGTACACCATAGTCCAAAGAACAAAGTACTTAATAAACACTTGATTGTAGGATTTAAATTTATTTAATTTTCTTGGGAATAAATATGGTAGAGTTCTTTATATTTTATTTTTCAATGTCATTAATTGTTTTCAATGTCATTAATTATTTCAATGCCATTAACTGTCAGGTATAACTTCCTGATAAACTGGTAGGTCCGTAAATTTGGCACGTGTTGAAGGGAACTTATTTATTTATTTATGTTTCAATTTTTGGGGGGAGGAGCTTTTGTTAACAGAGAACTTTTAAAGAAGTACAGTATAAATATAGGTAAAGGCGTACCTCTTAAAAGTGTAGCCTAATTGCTAGAAACTGAAACACACGTGTAACTAGCATACAGCTCAAGATACAGAACCTGGATGCCTGGGTGGCATAGTCGCAGCCTGGGAAGCATCTCCCTTGGGCTTGGTCATGATCTTCAGGATCCTGGGATGGAGTCCCAAGTCATCTTGCTCCTTCCTCTGTGGGGCAAATGCTTCTCCCTCTGCCTGCCACTCCCCCTGGTGGTGCTAGCTAGCTCACTCGCGCACACACACTCTCTCTCTGACAAATAAATAAACAACATCTTAAAAAAAATAAAAAAATAAGATACAGAAACTTACTAGCACCCCAGATACTCTCCTCTTCTTCTCCATTCTGGTATTTACCCCTCATAAAATGCAATCCTTGTCCTCACTTCTGAAACCACACATTGATATTGCCTGTTTCTGAGCTTATAGGAATAAAAATAGTAAAAAAAAAAAAAAAAATTGGTCTGGCTTCTTTTGCTTAACATGATAACATGATTTTCACGAGATTTATTCAAGAAGTTGCTTGTAGTTGTAATTTACTCATCTACATTGCTACAAAGAATTTAAACTGTGTGACTATAGCAAACTTCGTTTATTCCATGCTGGAACATTGAGGAGTTTTTGGTTTCCAGGGACTACAAACTGTTATAAACATTCTAATACAGAATATTTAGTGAATACCTGTACTCCGTTTTCTTAAATACGTTCCCAGGTTTGGAATTGCTCGCTCCTAGGGGAAGCATGTATTTACTGTTAGTACTTCTACACAGTTTTCCAAAGTGCTTTTACAAATTCTGTCACTTCTGAAAGTGAGATCAGAGTGCCAGTTGCTCCCTATGCTAGTTTGTGCCATTTAGTATTGCTTTTCTTCCCATTTTTGGCAATCTGGTAGGTGTGCTGTGGTATTGTGTTTTGAGCTTTTAGCATTCATTTCTTTGAATAATGAAGCACACATTTAGTAACTTCATATGTTTATGTATCTCTAGTGATTGAACTAGCCTTTTACCTATATTTAAGCTTTCTCTTCTCATTCATTTGTAAGAATTTTTAAATATACTGAGACCCTTATTGGTTACATGTATTTTAAGCATCGTCTCCCAAATAGTGGCTTTCTTTTTCACTCCATCAACAGTGTTTTTTTAAAAAATGCAAATTTTTAATTTTAATGCAGTCCATTTCGTTTCTGTTGTCTTTTTTTTTTTTTCCTTCAGGCTAGTAGACTGGTTTTGTTGTTGTTTTGTTTTGTTTTTAACATTCAGGTTAAGCAAAATTATCCTACTTATATTAAAAAAAGTTATAACTATATTCTTTCCCACCTAAATATGATTGTTTTATACCCTTAAGATAATCTCACAGTATCGAGTTCCTTGTTCTTGTTACCTATGACAGGTATTTTCAGATTCCAGAGATGAGGGTGTAGACCTATTGGGGGGGGTGAATATTATGCCTATCTTGATGGATAATTATATATAAATATAACTTATACATATCAAGTAATTATATTTAACATATGCATAAAATATAAATATTTAAAAATAAATGAGTTAAGAGATTCTCTTGGGGAATAGGACAGGAGACAGTTAGGATTCTGAGCTTTAAACTAAAAACCATTTGGAATGATTTTCCTTTTATGAACAATAAAAATTTTAAGTATTAAATGGGTCCCAGGAACTAATTTTTATTTAAGTGCAATCCAGTTAAAAATGCCATGACTTTTTATCCACTAAGTTGCAAACCATTGAGAAATAAAATAAAACTTCATACAAGTATTAAGCAAACTTAACGTACCTTTCTCAGTCTAACAAATTGTGTTCACCACACATGGACAATACTTATAGTTCAAAGCTCAGAATTTTTTAAAAAATGAAACGTTAAAATCTCATAAGAAAGTTGCTTAAATTTATCATGAATCAAGCTACAAATAAAAACTAAAGTGACTCTTTTTCTTTATTTTTTTTAAATTTTATTTTAAAGTCATCTCTACACCCAAGGTAGAGCTTGAACTTACAACCCCAAGATCAAGCGCCACACTTTCTACTCCGTAAGTTTCAGGTGGGGGCTAGTATAGGGAGAAATAAATAGGGGGCTATGTGATCAGGCTCACGGAAATGTGGCTCCATAATGTGGAGGTGTGGAGAAATCAGAGATTAAGGGGACAAATTACCCTATGCGTATGGGGTAGAGGACCACCCTGCCCTAGGCCTGTGGGTTGGAGGTCTTTATGATAATTACCTGTGACCAACAAAGAATAACCAGATCCTAAAAAGGAAGTAAGCCATTGAAGGTGTTATCAATAGAGATGTTAAAAGGACTTAAGGTCCTTGGTTAGCTTTTTATAAAAGACCAACCCTAATGGCCCCCATTGGCAACCCTGTTGGGATCCCTTTCATTCTTGAGAGCTTTTTCTGTATTTTCACTTAATAAACTTCTATCACTTTACTCATTCTCCATTGTCAGCAAGATTCATTCTTCAGCTTCATGAGACAAGAACCTTAGCTCTCCCACTTCAAAATGAATGAACATTGCTGTGCTTTAATAACATTTTATTTATAATAACAGTCTGGATTAGGCCTATAGGCTGTAGTTTGCTGACCTCTGAATAAAGTATATATTTTTAAGAATAAGATCATTAGCAATCTTTCTCAATTTGGCAACCAAATGTATATTAACCAAGCATAAATATATACTATTCAAGGTAAGACTCAAAAATCTCTCTCTGAAGATAATGATGAATAGTTCAAAGAAAGGCAGGTAGAGACAATCCTGCCCACCCTCCCTACACCTCCCCTGCCAAGGGGAAATCACCATTAAAAGCGTTTTACACCACCCTGGAAGGAGCCTTCCACCTTTTCCCATGTGATAGGTAAATGACAAAAACCCAATTAGGTGACAGGCGCTGGGAAGCTTAATCAGATTAAAACAGCCCACCAACAAGCCCATAAAAACACCTAGACTTGGAAACTCCAACGGCAACCATCTCAGGCCCCCTCACTCCTCTTTGGGGGAGCTTTGTACTATTTGTACTATAAGCTTCACTATCACTCAATAAACCTCGCTTTGCTGCCCACCATTCTCCCTCAGGCCTACCCTTTCATTCTTGGAAGTGGCATGATCAAGAACCGTGGGCGCTAAAGAAGAAATCCTGTAAGAAAGACACTGATTATCTAAGGGAGAACTACTGAAAACTGCTGCTCATGAGACCCCAGACAAACCATTCTCTCCCCACCCAATCAACCTACAGTAAAGTTCTACCATGAAAATATGCATGTAGAGCCCCTGGTAAGCTTTTTAGTACCCCATTTTTAAATATTAATGGAAAAATCTATTAATGGAAAAAAACTAATCAGATATTTGAGATATGTCTAACATGAAAGACAAGTCAAAAGGAAACAAGAATATGGAATTTAGAGGTAAAAAAGATACAGTAAGCAGAAATTTGAAACTGTATTAGATATTAAGATTAATTATTAATGTCCTCTAAAATAGAAGTGAAAATTATATCAATGAAACAAGAAGATGATGCACAATCGAAATCATTCATCCTTTTATTCAACAAATGTTTGATTTCTACCACAAACAAGACTCACTTTAGGTATTTGATACATAGACATAAAATGTAAAAATCCCTGCCTTCATAGAGCTGCCAATTTAATAAAGGGAGAATACTTATGAATACTATAACAATTGTAACAAGAGAATATAGCAAACGCTACGAAGAGAATATGCAATGTGTAAGTCAATTCTGGAGTTCTTAGAATTGCAGTCTTCAACAGCACGGTTAGTTAAGGTCATTGGTAAGGTAATGTTTGAGCAATGGCTGAGTTAGCTGTTAGCCAGCTGTTAGCTGTTAGCTGAGGAGCCTTTTGGATCTCTTGAAAGACTCATCTTGGCAGAGGAAGCAGCCCATACCGTTGAACAGAAATCAAGTCAATGTGGCTGAAGGGGAGTCGGTGAGAGGGCATAGGAGATGATGATGTAGAGGAGGCACAATTGTGAGATATTTTTGCCATTTTTAGTTTTGATGCTTACACTGATGGAGCAAAGTGATGAGGGATAAGCACTATGGAGGCAGTGCACCAAACTGCGTTAGTGGTTTACTGTATGCTTGGCCACCCTGCACTCACATTCAGGAAAATATATGACCATTTTACCTAAGGCTGTTCTTGATGAAGCAGTAAGAATTATTAATTTGATTAAACATCAACCTTTTTCATATCATCTTTTCAAACACCTTTTTCATATTTGCGTGTGACAAAATAAAAAGTAGACATTAAGCAAATCTGTTGCAATGAAAGCCAAAGGATTTGCCTCTGAGTTGAGCTAGCTGCTTTTATCATCAAACGCTATTTTATGTAAAAGAGCAATGGCCACACTATGGTTTTTCAGATTTAAGGAAAATAATTTCTCCAAAATAAGCCTGTAACTTAAATGACAACAATTACAGTATTTGTCACTAATGGCAAAATTTGGATTTTCAAAAAAAAATGCATTTGGAAGAGCTTGTATCACCTACCACAACCATGACTGCTTCCTAATACTTAAAGGCTTTTTTGATACAAGTACTAATATTAATGAATTTGATATTTTGATAATATGTAATGTAAAGTGTCAATGGTAGAGGAGAGATGCATAAATAAGAACCAATGTTGAACATTGCATGTTAGGAAACCTATATACAAAATGAAAGAAAAATCAATTAATTTTAATGTAACTGAGCACAAATTTTCATTGGCATGGCTCCAGATTCTACACCATAACTTACCTTTAACTGAGTATCACTTGACAGGTTTTAGTGTGGCATTAAAGAAAGCTATTCACAAATATTAAAATGTTCTTTCCTTTTCCAAGGAAGGATATCTATATGAAACCAGATTTTCCTCATATACACCAATGAAACAAAAGTTCACACCAAAGTGAATACAAAAGCAGATATGTGAATCTTGCTATCATTTATTAAATTAGACACTTAAGAGATTTGCAAAACTATAAAACAATGTCTCTTTTAATATTTCAATATTTGGGAAAATGGTTATTCATCATAATATGTTATTTATTTCATTTAAGAGGTTTAATATTGCTATTTTAAATGCCTATTTTATAACTTCATCAGTTTTTATCTAATACAGTGATATTGAGAAATAGAAATCAAAATTTCATTGGGGTTCTCCAGAGTTATTGATAAGGGTGTCTTGAGACTATTTCCTCTATCATTTTACAACATGTAAGATCTTATTTACTCCTTTTCTTTATTCACCAGGAGGCCAGACTAAGCCCTATTCACTCAGTGCCAAGCAATACTTTATTTTATGAAGGGATTTCTTTCTCATTGAGCAGCTTAGAAAATGGCAATATCCACCCTAATGGTTAGTGCAACCTTTGGCCAGATGCCAAAAGACAATGCTCATGGAAGAAATGTCTTGAAAACCATTTTGAGGACAACATTTAATATCCTGAAGACAATTATAACATTGAAACTTGTATCAAATGCTACTGCTTTGACTTCGAGCATTAATACCAAAAGAGATAGGAACATTTACTCTTGCCATGGAAATCATTAATAGTTTTGGAAAGAATTTAGGAGACACCTGAACATTGAACAATATCATAGATTTCATACTTTCAGCATGTTTGGCAATAATTATAGCTCTTTTTTTTTTTATTTCACGACAATGGAGTTTCTGTTCCCCATCCCCATGTCTCTACCTTTCACTTTTCCACAGTAGCCAAGACCTATCTTTAAAACAGAAAACTCAACTGGTCCTTCCTTTTGGTCAATATAACCACGTAAATACTTGTTTCAGAAATTTGGATTTAAAAAAAAGAAATTTGGATGAAAAAAAGAAATTTGGATGAAACCTGATGTACACTAATCTGTACGTTAACCTGAGACAGTTTATTTGAGTCCATCAGTTTTCAATAGAATTGTTTGCTGACTACAAAAGCTTAGGTTAGGGGTGCTGCTTATAACCTCACACAGCCCACAGCACTATTCTCTCTCTCAGCATTTAGCAAGCTGTATTTTTTTTTTTTTAAGAAACTGGTCTATATTCCAATTTGACTAACTTCTATACAGGTAGGAGTCGTATCTACATTGTTCATCATTATATCCCCAGGACTTAACTAGCCTTGGGAACACATTTTAGTATGATAGAGTGGATCTTAACTGATTTTATTCATTTGTTTTAAAGTCTCACATTTCGATAATATAGTGGCATTCATTGCCTCAGGAGAAAAGAACACAAATAATGAAAAAAAATTCTCACTCAACTGTTTTGTAAATTTATATATTTTAAATTATTGCAAAACAGCAATGTGCAATCCAATGTGCTTTTGATTCTCAATAGCCAAGCAATGGAGGGAGAAGAACATTATTTTTTTCTAAAACAGAATTCTAAATAGCAGGATGTCTTTATCATTAACTAAACTTGGGAAATTAAAGAGCTATAGTTTATATCCATGAACTACTAGGTCACAAATAAGCAGCAATTAAGTTAGAGCCCTTGTCCTCAAAACAGGGAGGAGATAAAACTTTTCTGGGATCAGAAGCATGGAGAGGATTAGTAAAACAGAACATGGAGTTCAGATGCTAGGGCAGGCTCTGCTCTCATCTCCCCTAACCACAATTAGGGCCCAAACCTAGGCATGGTAGAGGAGATGACCTCTCTTGAAGCCCACTGTTAGGTTTGGGATCTGGAAGAATAGGGGACTTTGGGGCCACCCATCCTCCGGAACTCTGGAAATGGATGAATGAATGCAGAATGCCCATAAGCCAACTTGGCTGCAGTAAAGTAGTAATGGCAAAGTGACCTGTTTAGTCAATTAGAGTCTGATACAGACTCCCTGCATTCCAAATCTCCCTAAGCTTGTATGAGACATGGATAATATCCAAAAAATTCCAGGGTACAAGTCTCGAGAGAAATACTGACCCAGCTGCCATGAAATTGTTGTGAGGATTATGGATTCCATGGCCGGAGCTGCAAAAGCCATAAGGAGCCAAATTTGGAGCAGACTCATCCAAAGGAATAATTGTGTTATTTCCAGAGCAGATATCATGCTTTACCTGTTTCTTAAGATTGGGCAGAACACTAACCAGGGCTGTTCATGAAGAAGACAAAAGCCAATTCTCAATATCAGGTAGAGAAAGCTAAACCTTAACAGAGGATGGCAAAGACAAAAAAAAAAAATAAAGTGTTCTCTTCAATTCTAGGACTATAAAGACTGGTATTCTGGCACCTGTTCAAACCAGCTCATTTAGAGCTGACTATGGGTTATTTCTTTCCAACTCCAAATTCAATGATGTCAGGTTGGGAACTTGAAATTGGCCACCATGACTGTATTTGTACCATGAACTTGGAAACTTCACAAATGGGTGCCTTTCCCCCCACTGTCCACCTCCAGAGCAGTTTTTGCCAGGGCACCACAGAGGATATGTAAGCCTACTCTATCTAGATTCCACTGGGAAGAAAGAAATAGTACAGTGTAAATCATCAGACACCACCTTGAATTGGTAAGAATGGATACCCAGTTCTGCAAAAAATGACTTCCAAGAGCTAAATAAACCAGCTATACCAAAAAATAAAAACAATGCTTTAATTTTTGTCAGTTTTTTTTTATTTTTTTAAATGATTTTATTTATTTATTTGACAGAGAGAGAGAGAGAGAGAGAGATCACAAGTAGGCAGAGAGGCAGGCAGAGAGAGAGGAGGAAGCAGGCTCCCCACTGAGCAGGGAGCCCGATGCGGGCCTCGATCCCAGGACCCTGAGATCATGACCTGAGCCGAAGGCAGAGGCTTTAACCCACTGAGCCACCCAGGCGCCCAAATTTTTGTCAGTTTAGACTGAACAATTGTGAAAACAATAAACCTGTTAGTTGAATGAGTTAATAACCTGATGTTATTCTAAATATTAACCTATCACAATTCAAGGCAAATATGATACCGTATTACTATTCCATTCACCCTAAACCATGTCTGTTTTCCCTACTGAGAAAGTTTTCTGCAGCAGTGATACTTTTGTTTTAAACATGTTGAGTTAGCCATCCAGAAAGTGAAAGGCAGCCTTCCCGATGGTTGTGTTAATGCATGGCTTGTTGCCCGTTGCACTGAGCTACTTACTGTGCTTCCAAAGATATCCATACTGTCGGTACCATGAGTAGGATTTTTTTTTAATTCAATTTATAAATTGGTGCCAAAGTAGATTACACATTGGCATCAATTACTAGCTTCTCAAAGTGGTTTTTAGGGAAAGCAACATCAAAGCTTTTGGTAAAGTCTGGAGTTTCCTAGATGTAATTTTGCCCTGGTATCCGCCATATGTATCTGTTTTCCCTGGACTGTCAGCAGGCAACTTGAGTTAATCTCAGAAACCTATAGGCAGGGGACTACCTTACTTTGGGGCTGGTCAGTCCCTAAGAAATGCTCTCTGCTTACCAATCCACCTGTCAGCTCCTGCTAAGCATCATTTCTCTGAAAGGCCTTTTCTGGTTCACCCAGTTGAAGGAGTATATTAAAAAAAAAAAAGGCAATATTTTCCATCAAAACATTTATAACTTTGCATTTATTTTATGTGATTAATTAATAAATACCCCCCAGACTGTAGGATCAATGAGTCTGATCTTGTTACCTTTTCCTATTGTTACATCACTACAACACTGTGTAGCTTGTAGTGAATACGAATATGCATGTTTGTGGAATTAATTAATGCTAATTAGAAAAAAAATTTACAGCAATTAATATTTTTATATATTTCCAAAGAAATCTTACAAATACGATTCAAATGAATAGTAGGAAAATATGATTCAAACTGGTAAGAAAGAAATAGAAATGAGAAACAAAGAAATATTTAGCATCACTATTATTCAACAAATTTGATATTAAACCATCATTGTAATAAACAAAAATAAATACTAAGTGGTAATGAGGTTTTGATAAACAGATACTCAAATTCCCAAATGGAAGCAATAGATCTTCCTGTACATTTTCTGGTAGATAACTGGTCAGTATCAATAAAAGTGAATACTTTTCTCCTCCAATAATTCCATTTCATCCAATTGTCTTCAGGAAATGTATACAAAGATGGATAAAACAAAATGTCCACTAAAACATTATAATGGAAATTAAACATTCAAAATACAGAATTAGTACAATATTTTAGTTATGAAGAAAGTATTAGATAACAAAATGATGTAGCACATATCAATTGATTGACTTAGCAATTTATTGACTACATATTTTAGTGAGAGTCAGTGATGAGGAACTTTAAATATTTTATGTGTCGCATCCCACAAAGATATGCACAAAAGGGTTTACAGTGCTTATCTTTGATGTTACAAATCTTCAGGTATTTCAATTTTTTTCTTCGTGGGTTTCTAAATTCTAAGTGTTTTCTACTTTGATATTGCATTACTTGAATAAATTATTAAGAGAGGATTAAAAGAACTAGTGGTAAAGCATGAAATAGTTTCTGTAGCTCACTGAAATTGGCTTAAAGATAAATGTTTCAAAAGAGAAGAGATGGGTTTGAATATTGAAGCAGGGATTTTAAACTGAGAATTTTATGGATAGGAGCTTAATACTTTCACATCAAAGCTGTTATTTTCAAATTTAACCTTCTGATGTATCAGAAATATTATCTTGGTATATTATTAAGAAAGAGACATCGTTCGATGGTCAAACGTTAAGGTCTAAGTTTAAAATGAGTTACTTATGTTTTTTTTTTTTATTTCAGATAATATAAAGAACAGGTTGTATTTTTCCCCCATCAGGTGGTAAGTAGCAGTAAATGATTTTGGCTTTCTACAGGTCTGTCTTTTCCCCTTTTTTAACTGTCAGGGCTGAAACATGTTAAGTTCATATAAATGGGGAGCACCTGCTGTGGAAAACATCTCTTTTGACTTAAAAGGAGCATTAATGCCTCTGTCACTTCACAGTGAAATGATGATCAAAAAAAGTAAGTACTTAGATATCCAGGTTATAAAAAGTTACAAGTAAGAAAAGTTCGTTTCACTGTTGTTCTTTTGTGGGGCAGTGTTTATTTATGACCAGTAAATCTGTTGTTATTATTCTTAAAATATGATGAAGCAGAAAAACATGGTGACAATGAACACGGCCTTGGGGTTGAAAGACCTGGGTTTTGACCTCAACTCCACAACCTGCCAGCTCAGTGACTGTGAAGTAGTTGATTACCTAACTGGTAAATGGATAATAGCAATTCTTACTCAAAGGGTCATTGTGGGAATTAAGTAATACATGTAATATTCAATCAGTGTTAATTTTTCATGCATCCCACTGGAGTAACTCAGTAGGGCCTTAGTAATTCCCAGTTGAACTTTCCATCTTAAAGGCACCAATACTTTGACTATTCTTATCAGGATAAAGTCAGTTCCTGGGCTTTGACTTATCCTGACTAGCCATCTGACAAAACATGTACATCAAAATTCTTCTTTAAGTCAGCTTCCAAGAAAGTTTCATGCAATAATTACCTTTTTTTTTTTTTTTCCCCTTAAGAGCACATTTCTGGGACTTCCCATTAATATACTGCTAGGTAGAATTTGGCCTCCTCTTTTCATTATATTTTATTTTTTTATCTTATTTTTTATTTTTTTTTATTTTTTTATTTTTTTTTTTTAAAGATTTTATTTATTCATTTGACACAGAGAGAGAGATTACAAGTAGGCAGAGAGGCAGGCAGAGAGAGAGGAGAGAGGAGGAAGCAGGCTCCCTGCTGAGCAGAGAGCCCGATGTGGGCCTCGATCCCAGGACCCTGGGATCATGACCTGAGCCGAAGGCAGTGGCTTTAACCCACTGAGCCACCCAGGCGCCCTATCTTATTTTTTAATAAATATTTTATTCATTTATTTGACAGAGAGAGAGAGAGAGAGCAAGCACAAGCAGGGGGAATCACAGAGGGAAAGGGAGAAGCAGGTTCCCCAGCTGAGCTGAGCAGGGAGCCTGATGCTCCCAGGGATCCCAGGACCCTGGGATCATGACCTGAGCTGAAGGAAGATGTTTAATTCACTAAGCCACCCAGATGCCCTGTGGCTACCTCTTTTTAATACTCAATTCTGGTTTTGACATTTTAAGAAATTGCTTAGCCAAGGCTGTATCAGTGTTTAGTATTTTAAGTCATGGCTGTCTGTCAACAACAGTTTATGCGTCTTCTCTTTAATTCACCATGCACAGTAGTTAAACAGAACACAGCAATAAATTTAGGTTATGACTGGTTTTGATGATACAAATACATGTAGAGCAAGGTATCTCTACTTAGAACCATCGACTTACTGGATTGCCGAATTTTTTGTTCTAAGAGGTTGCTGTGCGCGTTGTAGGGTGGTTTGTACCTCTACAGGCTACTGCTGCAATGTACCCACTGGATATTTTGTTATAGTTTACTAGATTACAGTAGCACCCAATTCCAACCTAAATGACAACCAAAAATGTCTCTAAACATGGTCCCGTGTCCCCTGAGGGGCAAAATAGCCCCTGGTTGTAAATGACTGATCTAGAAAAATTGAAAAGAATTGCATCACAATAATTAGTATACTATGTATTTTAAAAAATATTTTGTCACTCACAAGTAAGTGTGTCATAATTAAGCAAATTGTCTTAAAGATATAAGCTCATCATCAGGAATGGAGCTATTAAATCTTTATGTAGATAATCAGTTTTAAAAGGTTGATTTTATAACTAAATACATGGTAAATGTAGAGGCTGCTTTTAGACAATAGTCTTGAGCAATGGAAACCTGATAATGGCAGAAGGGCCCAAAGTGACCCCAACCCCAAGGTTGAATAAAGACAGGAACATCAGGCGACCCACCTCAAAATATCCATAGGCCCTAACTGACCAACGGGCTACTTACTTACAACCTGGCACAGTTACCAAAAAACTGAAAATTTCTTGGGTCACCATATCTCCTTATCCTCACCTTTAAAAACTGTCCCCACCCCCCACCTCATTGCAGACAGCCTCCCCTTTGCTGTCTTGCCCATAGCTCCCTTGCAGTGTCTTCAGTCAACTTCTATCTCCTTTGTTCTGCCCCAGGTGGATTCTTTTCACTGCCCACACCACACTGCCAAAGCGGTCACCTGTCATCACCCCCATCTGATCCAGAGAAACACCATATTTAGACACCACAGTGAAGAGAGACAAAAAGAAATCTCACAGTTGTGAGTTTTCAGCAAGTCTTCCATTATGAATCTTTTTTTTTTGTCCTTACTGTGATATGTGGCTGTTACACAAAACTGTCACCAGCTAGACCCCAAGACCTGACCTTTACTGCCCAACTGCTTCTACTCTTGGATTTTGTCCCACATTTTTCCTTAAGAGATAAGCTGGAAAGTAGAGCTTAACCCAGGCAAATGGAAAAGGAAACCTCCCTTGGAGGAATCTGACTGCTCAGAGGAGACCTCCAGTCTTCCCAGAACAGTTTGAGCTTAACTCCTGACTTGCATCTGTTCACAGGGACAAATGAGTGACCTTTAGAATGACTGATGACCTTTGCCTCACTATAATACTAAAATCTCCAACTAGGGAGGAAAGTCAGCCTCATTTACATAACATACATGTATGCAAGTGTATCAAGAATGTTTACTTAAGGCGCCTTTGCAACCTTTCTCCACCTCTACAGCCCATGACAAGGTTTCCTTGTCTAAATATTTATCCTAACCCTAAATAAAAGGAAGCCATTCACCCTTGCTTGGGGAGTCAGGGCTTTGGAAGCCATTCCCAGTGACCTCTTTATGTGCTACAAATTTTTCTTTGTGTGACAAATCAACCCAGAGCAATTGCTGACTTACCAAGGAGTGAACTCACATTGGTTCAGTTACAGAACCAACTAGAAGGGGTCCTGGCTGGCTGAGTCGCTAGAGCACCAGACGCTTAATTTTAGTGTGGTGAGTTCAAGCCCCATGTCGGCATGAAGCCTACTAAAAACAAAACAAAACAAAACAAAAACAGCTGTAGGCATATGTCCCAGGATAAAGGCTGCCCCAAGGGTGGGATTGAGCCAAACCAGAGGCCTCTTATGTACACTGTTTACCAAAGTATGTTCAGCATAAATGAAAAATCCAAATTTCATTGAGAATGGAAAGACTTAGCATGCCTCTAATAGTTGTTAAATGTTAACAATTACGTTTGCAGTAATATATAAAGAATATGGAATTCTGAGTAAAAAATATCTGGGTTAAATCCTTTTGAACACTTACTAGTTGTGTAATATCAGGTATTGGAGGGCGCCTGGGTTAAAGCCTCTGCCTTCGGCTCAGGTCATGATCTCAGGGTCCTGGGATCGAGCCCCACATCGGGCTCCCTGCTTGGTGGGGAGCCTGCTTCCTCATGTCTCTGCCGGCCTCTCAGCCTACTTGTGATCTCTCTCTCTGTGTCAAATAAATAAATAAAATATTTAAAAAATATATCAGGTATTGGTTTGCAACCTCCTTGAGAGCTTCCCTGGTGAAATCTGAAACTGGTCCTAGGGCAGGGAGAGCGGCTCAGATTGGTAGGACGCCTTGCTAATAAGCAAAGGAATTTACAAACAAGGCTCACACTTCCATCGCCTCAAGACTAGCAGATCTCTGCATACCCGTCTGCCAAATCTTAGTTTATATAGAAGACTTACCTTGGTTCAGTCACAGAGAACACAACACTATCTCAAGGTTATGTCCTTAGGGCAGCTTCAACCCAAAAGGCTAATGGAGTGCACATTCCAATGACGGAGTGAGAAGCCTCCCAGTCTTCCAGCTCACAGTTCAACTGGCAGTCACGTCCTCTTGATGACCTACCCCCACATCAGACAAGTTTTTCATTTGTTTAGTTTTTATGCTTCCAACTTTTTTTTTATCAGTAAAATGGCACGATAATCTACGGGATTATTAGAGCTAAATTAAAAAATTCAAAATAACATAATGCCTTGAACACATGATTTAATAAATATTTGTTGAGTGAGTAAATACATGATTAAAATGACTCTCAAGAACCTAGAAGTCTATAAACACAATATATATTAGTTTTTCCCTAACCTTCTATCCTAAAAAAAAAAAAAAAAAAGGTTTCAGAAAGGAAAACAGAGATAAAGGAGGGGGAAACTTGGCTTTAAATGTAAGAACAGTATTTTAGTGCAGTCAGTATTTTATGTACCATGGAACTTCAAATATCATTCAGAAGAAAGCTACCTATATTCATGTCATGTTCAAAATATTAAACCAATTCCAAGTTGGCAAGGATAAAAATAAAACCTCAGTATGCTTTAGTCAGTTGCCTCCTAAACACTTCAGTGGACTTAAATTCTGGGCATGTAACACCCTTTAACCACCAGTAGTGTTAATATAAGAACTTTAATCTTCCCACTTATTATTATGTATTGCAGCATGTACGTTAAGGTCTTCAACATGTTATTTGGAAGTTTGAATTAAAAATTTTTCTTGTGTGTTGGGGGAAGTGAATTTGCCTTTCTCCACATAAACTTGCAGAAGTAACGATTTATTATTTGATATACATTCAATTGCAAGAATATAAAACTCAGCTAGTCTTACTTTGTGGATCAAACATTTATAAAGTACCCTCTAAATAACCACCTTTGTAGTAGATACTGGAGCTACAGACATACAAAGCACAGAGCATAACTTCTAGGTGCTATCAGTTTAGTGTAAAGGAGAGAAACAAGAACTGGGACATGATATGATAAAAGCTACAATATAAGTAAGCAAAGGATCCTACGGAAGGACAGAAAAATTTATCTTCATGTGTATTTCCTAGTCAACTGAGAGATGCTGTTTTTCTGGGGTATGAAATATATCATCATTTATTCATAAGACTTTTGAAAGCATTTGAGATGAAAACCATGAAGAACATCAACCAAGGTTTTCAAATTTATCTATACTTTAGAATCACTGAAGATTTTAAACACCTGATATCCAGGTCAAAACTCCAGATCCATTAAACCAGAATTTCTGAAATTAGAATTGGGGAAGCAGGAATTAAAACTCCTTAAATGATTTCAGCGGGCAGCCAAGTTTGAAAACCACTGATCTAAAAAGAGCAAAGGGAATCTGATGCGAAATGTGGGGTTCAGAGCTGACGGCACTGAAAGAATTCTTGAGACATCTTCAGTGCAAAAAGGTGGTTTTACTAAAGCGTGGGGACTGGACCCATGGGCAGAAAGGGCTACACTGGGATGCCTGGGTGGCTCAGCCAGTTAAGTGTCTGCTTTCAGCTCAGGTCCTGATCCTGGAGTCCTGGGATCGAGTCCTGCTAGGGCTCCCTGCTCAGTGGGGAGCCTGCTTCTTCCTCTGCCTGCTGCTCTTTCTCTCTCTCTCTGACAAATAAATAAATAAAATCTTAAAAGAAAAAAAAGGAGGGGGGCATCTGGGTGGCTCAGTCATTAATCATCTGCCTTCGGCTCAGGTCATGATCCCAGAGTCCTGGGATCGAGTCCCACGTCCGGCTCTCTGCTCGGTGGGAGCCTGCTTCTCCCTCTCCTGCTCCCCCTGCTTCTGTTCCTTCTCTTGCTGTGTCTCTCTCTGTTAAATAAATAAATAAAATCTTAACAACAACAACAACAACAACAAAAACAACCAGAAAGGGCTACACTGGTGTTGTGTGACAGGTTACTAATTATATACTTTCAAGTTGGGAAGGACTTAGGGATTGCCTAAGTCTCTAGGTAATTTTCTTTCTTTCTTTCTTTCTTTCTTTCTTTCTTTCTTTCTTTCTTTCTTTCTTTCTTTCTTTCTTTCTTTTTACATTTTATTTATTTTTAAAAAGATTTTATTTGTTTATTTAACAGTGAGAGGGCAGGGAGCCGAACAGGGTGCTGGATCCCAGGACCCTCGGATCATGACCTGAGTTGAAAACAGACACTTACCTGACCGAGCCACCCAGGCACCCCTCTAGGGAATTTTAGAGGCAAGGTTTCTAGGACCCTGAAGGGGCTAGCTATCATTAGGAAAAGGTCACTTATTACTGTTTAGCAAACCCTTAGTCATGAGACCCTTCAGATGTATGTCAGGGAGCCGCATGTTTGAAGGATGATTACTAACATGTATCTTGCGGGGTAGAAATAAAGGAAGTTTCTAAAGGAATATTTTTTTTAAGATTTTATTTATTTATTTGACAGAGCGAGAAAGAGATCACAAGTAGGCAGTGTGGCAGGCAGAAGGAGAGGGAGAAGCAGACTTTCCTCTGAGCAGGGAGTCTGATTAGGGACGCAATCCCAGGACCCTGGGATCATGACCTGAGCCAAAGGCAGACACTTAATCAACTGAGCCACCCAGGCACCCTCTAAAGGAATTTTTGTATGCCAAAGAAGACTTACAATATCCTGGGACGGTCAGGATAATGTTAAATTAAGATTGCCTTTTGTCTTTGGCAAAGCATTAAACTCAAGACAGCTGAGTTATCAGAGGAAAGTTTCTATGTTTCAACAACTTGTCAATGGGCTGTAGGCAGTAAGGCAATTTAATTGTTTTGTTTTGTTTTGTTTTGCCTATGCTTTCCACATCAGAATTCATGTTACTTAATACCTGAAATAAGCTCAGTATTTTACTGACCCGTGAATTTGGCTATTAATTTCGTAAAAAACAAAACAGGTAAAATGTAGATTGCTGTTTTTATAAAAGCAAGCATATGCATTTTCCAGAGGGAAAAAATGCAAGATTGTTTTTCTTCATTAAACCAAATAATAGTATCATATTTTATTTGTAATTGTAGTTAAATTATACTGTACCCTGCTTTTGTTATCTTTTTTTATTTAAGGTGAATGCGGTAATGGTTTGGTAGTCGACCTGTTACCTAATCCACATTAATGAGAAGCTTCCCCAAGACTTTGAGATTATTGAATATTTTTCTTTAGTAGGGTTCCAATAGTCTTGTCCACCTGCTAAATTTGTAGCTTTGAATTTCTGGTGACCACGTTTGCTTTCTTTTGAGAAGAACCAGTCTGGAAGAGAGGAAAACAGAGGGAAAAGCTGTAACAGGGAGATTCTGCCTTTTTTTTTTTTTTTTTGAGCACCTGGATCCAGCTGTGCAAGGACCTTTCCAGTTAAATACAAAAAGAAAGTCTCTTTTTTTGCCTAGGGCAAGTTGAAATGCATTTCTGACTTTTGTAAATAAAAGCATCTCAACACAGACATGGACATTGTGTTTAAAAGGCTTAAAAGCATGATACCTGTATTGTTTCTTTCTGTGATTGGTTAGGTTATAAAGTTAAATATATTCAGTGAAGGAAATCTGAGTGAGGAGAGATTGGGATGAGAAATTAACCCGAGATGATTATGATCAGGGTTTTTTTTTTTTATTTCATGAATTCGTGCTATAGGAAATGTGATGTATTAGTTATTGATGTCATTTTGTATTGACAGAGGATTATTTTTGGAAGGGTATAGAAATGAGGGTAAAAACAGTGGTATTTACTGACAATTGGTTGTTGTATATAGGATACTATGATAAGGAGAGACACTGCGAGGCAATGACTAGAACAAGGGCAAAATTGCTATGTAACATAATATCTAAGGAAAAAAGTTCTATAGTTACAGCTATTATTTTCATTTCCTTTTGACCAGTAAAAAATACTTTCACATAATTCTGTTAAACTTAGCTCCAGAAATGCTTTTATGTATACCAAAAAATAAAATGAGACTTAAGGCATATAGAATGTCTTGTAAAACCGTGGTTTACTCAGTTAAGAGTCTGACTCTGATTTCAGCTCATGGTCAGGGTCCTGAGGTCAAGCTCCCAGTTGAGCCCTGTATCTGTCTCCACACTAGCTTGGAGTGGGGGGGATGGTGTCTGCTTGAGATTCTCTTTCTCCCTCTGCCCCTCGCCCACTAACGACAAACCCACACATGGACTCTCTTACTCTCTCTCTCAAATAAACAAATCTTCTTTTAAAAAAGTCCTATAAAATGAATGTGAATATGCTTAAAATCACATAGGTTATACGTATGACAATCTGTATTTCTGATGAAAGTGTTATGGTGGTTACTTATATTTTTCTGATTTTACTAAACTCCAATTATATGGGGCCCCTACTAAATTAATGTAACTTGGAAGGAGTTGAAAACTCAGAATAAATTGAGAATTTATCTTATAAATTAAGTGTCTCTAATAATAGTGTACTGTTTATAATGTCTCAAATTCTTGAACAAAGGATAACTTAATTTATTCCTAGGTTTATTTATTGTTTGGGGTCCAAAATGTACATTTCATAGTATGAGCATGTTGTTGGTTTTTTTGTTTTGTTTTTTGTTTTCTTGTTTTTTTGTTTTTGTTTTTTTTTTTTTGTGATGGATTCTTCAAAGAAAGGATCCTTAGAGGACAAATTTATTTGAAATAATAGTTACAATGAAAGGAGAGAGACATTTTTCATTTATACATATAACCCCCCCTTTTTTTTTTCTAATTTTGTCCTTCTTGTCACCAAGAAGCAATCTCAGAATTCTAGCTTTTTCCTCTGCCTGTTATGTATCATTTTACTTTTAACTTTTTCAGCCAGTGGAAGGGCCTCAGGCTTTAGTGTCAAGCAGATCTGGGATTCAGCTTTAATTTTACCAATGACGGGACTTTTGACCTTGGGAGTATAGAGTTGGAAGCTCAGTTTCCTCATTTGTGAAATAAGGATGATAATAGCAGGTCTTTGATAAATGGCAGTTATCTTTATTTGCTTAGGTTGATGCTTATGTTAAGAAGGTTATCTCAATAAATTGGCCAATAAAATTACTGCACTATTTATTTTGTAGGGTGGATTGTTATTCTATTCTGTCATGTTATGTGTAACAAAACCTTGTCCACCTTAACTGATAAACCTATTCTCAGACTTGAACTTCTTTATTGTCACTTGTAGAGAAGTCACCTATAGATTGACATCATTTTTCTTATTCTCAAACTTCACATGTCCATAATTTGCTCTTCAAATGGCCCTTCCATATCCCTCCCCCCAAAGCTTCCCATTTCTTTCTGTGCAAATCTTTTTTTTTCCTTTAAACTTTCTTGATGAGACTACCAACCATTTTTATTCTTCCTTTTCCACGTGTTATATCTCATCTGTCACCAGTGTCACCACTTTATTTTTCTTCTCTAAAAACATGTCTCTAACTTTGTCTTCATGTCATTTCTACTGCCATTTTAGTCTAGGTTCTCATCAGCTCATTCCCTTTTCTATATCCATGATGAGGCTTAATTAATGAAATGATACACATATATAAAATGCAGAGAATATATATTACATGTTCTGAGAGTTGAAGTTCTTAATTAGAAGCAGTTTAAAATAACTAGTCAGATTTGAAACTCATGCTTTCTTTCATATTAATTTAAATCATCTTAAATTGATTTGTCTTCATCAGATGAAAGAATAATGCTTTTAGCACTTTACTCATTTTTTTCAACTGGTACTCAATCTTTATTCAAAAGCATAACCCAGCTTTTTTTACACTGGAAAACGTACCAAATATAACATGATATATTACTCTTAAGGTAAGTATCTAAAGTGTTGGTGAAAAATACTCTGCATTCAGTCTGTGAGTATCTATACATTTAAATGATTGTCTTGATAAAATTATATTACAAGAAAATAAAATTATTCATTAAAATGCTAACACACTATTATAAGGTTACGTGGTTATATGACACTCCCATAAAAGTTAAGACAGAGAAAGATAAGTATCGTATGATTTCACTTACGTGTGAAACCTAAAAAACAAAACAAATGAACAAATAAAAAAACTTTTATAAGTACAGAGAATAATGTGATGGTTGCCTGAGGAGCGATGGGTGGGAGGATGGACAGAATAGATGAAGGGGAGTAAGATTGTAAATATGGAGATGAAAGGTAGAGCACAGAGAATATAGTCAAAAATATTGTAAAAATGTTGCAGGGTGACAGATGGTTACTAAACATTGTTTTACCAGTCTATGCCCTTGGTGATAGTTGAGCTAACCTCCGTGAAGATTTTGTCTACCTGGACACGGCACATTCTTCATGTTTTCCTGACTTTCACCATGTATGCTATTTGCCATGCTCTTCAAACATAGACAGGTCCTAGATTTGCATCCTAGACTTTCTAATCTCCCTTCTTGTCTCTCCTCTCCCCTGTCTCTCTCTCTCATTCTAGATATCTCCCAGGAAATCTCTCTCTCCCCCCCAACCCCTCCCCACATTACATCAACTCTCTTTATGGGTATGACTCCTTGGGCATGGCAAGTCTGTTTCATTAGTTCAAATCTCATTATCCCGACTGCACAGCACTCTTCAGAACTCAGCAAAATTTCCCTTCAACCTTTTTCTTTTGACAGATTCAGAAATTCTAGACTTAGATATAAAAACTTTAAAGTACTTTATAATGGTTTCAGTAAGAATTAATTGAGCACAGCCTCAGCATTTAGGCACTTTAATATATAACTTTACATTTGTATAGACAGGTGGATTTTAAAAAATTTCCACTTGAAGCATTTTTGTTTGTCACAACACTTGGTAGGTAGAGCAAATATTTTGATTCCTATCTTATAAATGAAGAGACTATGAAAATCTTTAGGAAACTTGCCCAGTCTTTTCAATTGCATGATAATGAGTTTTCCACTGTTTGAATTCTGCCTTTTTTTATCCAGAAATAAACTGCTCAAATTAATCAATAATCATTCTATAACTTTTGGTTTTTTATCATTATTGCCAATGCTGTATTTTCAAATTACAAAATAAAAAATACTCTCTCTTATAAGAAAGTATAGACATAATTATGACCTGCACGAGGACCATATTTTCTTTGAATTAAAGTTTATTTTCTTAATTTTTGAAGTGTTATAACAGAGTGCAATGATTTTAATCATCTGTGTCATTTTCATTTCCCTTATCTTTTCCCCATCCCCCCAATTTATATTTTCCTTGAAGACAGGGACAAGATTTTGAAGATATCATTCTGATTTTTCACTTGGCCTGTATAATGCTACTAATTAATTTAACTCAATGCTGTGGACTTAATATATTTCCCCAAAATTCATATGTTGAGCCCCTAATCCCCAATGTAACTTTATTTGGAAATAGGTCTTGCAAGGAAGGGACAAAAGTTAAATGAGGTCTTAGGGCGGGGTCCTTGTCTAGTAGGGCTCGTGCCCTTATGAGAAGGAGAGGAGATGCCAGTGTTCTCTAGCTCCTCCATGAGGAGACAGAAGAAAGCAGACTATACTCTGAGAAAGAGAGCTCTCACTAGGAGCTCAATGCATTAGTTACCTTCATCTTGGATGTCTTGACCCCCAGAATTCTATGAAAACATTTTTTTAGACCATCCAGTTTATAATATTTTGATACGGCAGCTGAAATGATGAAGACCCTCAACGAACTTATGGTTTCCTTTTCTAATGAGAGAATTAACGATTATCAATGTGCAGTAGGGAAGGAAAAAGATTATAGAGTCAAAATATTCTTATGTGTTTAAAGTGTATATCAGAGTTTAATTGATAGCTTCTATGTTATTCTGTAGTTACATTTTTGAAAATTTTTGAAATAATAATTATTTTCAGAAAGTTGTCTGGATCAATGAAATTCCAAAATGGCATATTGGAAAAATCTAATTAAAATGTGGGCAATCGTAAGATTTGCACTCATAAAAGTAATGAGAAAGAAGCAAACTATTTATTACAGAACTTCTTTGAAATGTGTTTAAGGACTAATACCAATTTCAGAGGATGAAACCATAGATAATATGGCATTAGCTACATACACTGAAAAAAAAGTAGTTAATAAAAAAATATATCACAATGAATTCATATATAGTAGGGTTCCAAGATCTAAAAAATGAACAACAAAAAAAGAGTGAGATGGAGAAGCACAGAGAAATACTTATTACCTCCATCTAATCCTTAGAGTATAAAATCATTACTATAATCAGAGAATCTATTGTATTTGTCCCCTAACTTCAAATATATTCACACTCATATGATCTGTCCTAAATGGTCTTTAAAAAGAAGCTTATGAAGTTTAATTATACATTTTCAAGTAAATAAACTTATTAAAATATATATACATCAATGAAGCTGAATTTTGATAACACAACTTTTTGCTTAGTTCTGTTAATCTTTCCTCCAAACAAATGTTTCCGGTGAACATCTCAATTTAGCTAGCTAATGAGCCCCTCTGATCTTAGCCACAAATTCTCTGTCCTTCACTATTTAGGCAAAAATTTAGAAAAAAAATTGTGGCAAAATTAAATCTCAAAACTGCAATGCAAGATGTATATTTGTAGCCTCAAATGCAAATTATGAAAAGAGTCTGAATCTCAGACTAGAACAAAAATATATCAAAATACTCTTTTGGGGGCACCTCAGTTGAGCAACCAACTCTTGATTTCAGGTCAGGTCATGATCTAAGAGTGGTGAGATCCATCCACATTAGGCTCCAAGCTGAGCAGGAGTCTGCTAGAGATTCTCTCTCCCTCTGCCCCTCCCCCACCAAATGAATAGATCAATCTTTAAAAAAATAGCCTTTTGACTTTTAGAGATTTCAATTATCTTTAATATCATAGACATCACTTTAAATTTTTAGAAAGCCTCTCTTTCTGGAAATTCATTTACTTAAAAGCTGACTTTTTAATTTTGTTTTGCTCTTTTGGGAAAACATTTACCACTTTACTAGCTAGTAATAAAAACCTTTTTAAGTAAATATGGTTTAAAATGCTATCATAGAGACTCACTTATGAACGTTTATTTTAAAATCTAAGTCTTTATATGAGGAAGGTTTATTTTCCCCTTATTTCAGTGGTATAGTGGGTTGAATGGTGGCCTCCAAGAAGATATGTTCATGCCAGGCATTTGCAAATATGGCGTTAATTGGAAAGCAACAACAGCAACAACAACCATAACAACTATGCAGATATAATTAAGGATCTCCTGAAGATATCCTGGATCATCAGAGTAGGCCATAAATCCAATGACAGATACTCTTATAAGAGTCTCATAAAGTAGAGAAGGCCATGTGAAGACAGAAGCAGATTGTCCTGATACAGCCAGAAGCCACCAGAAGATGGAAGAGGCAAAGAAGGATTCTCTTTTTTTTTTTTTAAGATTTTATTTTTATTTATTTGACACAGAGAGAGAGATTACAAGTAGGCAGAGAGGCAGGCAGAGAGACAGGAGAGGAGGAAGCAGGCTCCCTGCTGAGCAGAGAGCCCGATGCGGGCCTCGATCCCAGGACCCTGGGATTATGACCTGAGCCGAAAGCAGAGGCTTTAACCCACTGAGCCACCCAGACGCCCGAAGGATTCTCTTTTAGATCCTTCAGAGGGAGCACATTTCTGCTCCAAACCTTGATTTTGGACTTCTACCCTCCCAAACTGTGAAAACAAATTGCCGTTTTAAGCTACCACATTTGTGGTAATTTTTATCGCAGCCCCAGAAAAACAAATATACTTTCCCAAATGTGATAGGTCACTTCTTTATATTACTGGCCTAAAACAAAGCTGGAAAATGTTACAATGACACTTCTAAATCCTACTGACACCCCATTTCAAATCTATTCTTTTGGTCAAAATCCTATACAAAGGACAGGGGAAAAAAAAAGAGTTAAATGTTTGATCCTAGATCTCTAGGCTTTTACTAATTAAAAGGACTTACAAATTTTAGACCTCAATCATTTTGTATTATAGAAGAAATCAAGTCAAGGAGCCTAATGACTTGCTGCTGTTCACAAAACCAACATGGAACCCCAGTCTTTTAATGCGTTTGCAACATGAATGAATGCCCCTATTAGTCACAGCTAATGTTAGAGATATACTGCTTTTCCCCTTATATGAGTCTTCTAAGTCTGTCCTAATAAAGCATCATGGACTGAGTAGCTTAAACAACAGATGTTTATTTTCTCAGAGTTTTGGAGGCTGCAAGTCCATGATCGCGCTGAAAACTCTTCATGTCTTAAAGACTGCTGCTTTCTTGCTATGTCCTCTCATGGCCATTCCTTTATATTTGTATGGACAGAGAGAGACCACTCTGAATTACCGGATTAGTGCCCACCCTTGTGACTTCATTTAACCTTAATTATCTTCTCACAGGCTGTTTCCAAATATAGAGCTTATATGGTCATATTGGGAGTTTGGTTTTCAAAATATGAATTTTGGGAGACAAAATTCAGTCCATAACACCATCACTGCCCTTAGGTAAGGAAGAGCTTTTCCTGGTGCTAACATGAATTTTAGAAGAATGGACACAATTAATTAGATATCAATGTTGTCTTCTTTATCAAAACCTTTTAGGTAGACCCTACTAGAAATCCACATCATGTCCAAGAAAGACTGGATTCTCTATTTTTTATTGTTTTTATTTTAATTCCAGTATAGTTAACCTATAGTGTTATATATTAGTTTCACATATATAGTATAGTGATTCAACAATTCCATACATCACCCAATTCTCTCTTTTTTTAAAAAATAGGAATCATCTTTGTGATAGCTATCAAAAACAAAGGCAAACTTCTCAAATTTGTAGTAGTTTTCTATAATTTTCAGTCAAAATAACTTTTGTTCTATATAAATATATTAATAAGACAGGCATTTAGGAATTCCATGGTAGATTTGAAAGAAAAAATAACAAACTACAGGGGACTGAGAAAATAATTTGAACATTTTTAGCTCATTTAAGGACAAGTTCTTCTGGGCAACTGGATGGCTCAGTGGATTAAAGCCTCTGCCTTCGGCTGAGGTCATGATCTCAGGGTCCTGGGATCAAGTCCCGCATCAGGCTCCCTGCTCAGTGGGGAGCCTGATTCCCTCTCTCTCTCTGCCTGCCTCTGCCTATTTGTGATCTCTCTCTGTCAAATAAATAAATAAAATCTTTAAAAAAAAACAGCAACAAGTTCTTGATGTTTTTACTGCTGTTCTCACCCTAATTCTTTCTTTTGTCACCATGAATGCTGCTCAGTCTTCTGAAAACTGCCTGATTGAGGATTTCTATATAGGCAGGGAAGGTCAGTAATGGATATTTTCACACTTTTGCCAGAAAGAACAGAAAAGAATCTTCAAAAGTTTGTAATAAACAGAGCAATCTTTGGGGATCAAAACAGTCCCTTAGATTCAATGCCAGGTGTCTTCCTAATCTTAGCTTCACAACGGACCCAGTCACATCAGCTACCTTCTCTGAGTAGGAGTCTGTCCCTGTTTCTGCTGTCAAAGAGTGTCTAGGAAAAAAAAAAAAGAAGAAGAAAAGAAAGAACAGCTGCTGCAGGCATATATTGTACCTGCCAATTTCACAAAACAAAAATGAGGGTGATATATGGTGTCCACAGGATATTAAGTTATTTTTTTCTTTCTCTACCATTCTCCATTTTTCTGTCTGAATACCTTATATTCCCTGTTTTCCCTCTGTGTATATCTTCAGAGCCCTAGTCCTTTCTTGTCACTAAGATAGGTGTACCTGAATCAGAACTGGAGAGTCCCAAATCAACACCTTTGATATTTCAACAGACGAGAAAGCACTGATAATAACTTTAGTGAAGTGTCCTGCTCCCTATGGCATGAAATGTGAAAAGTCAGTTCATTGGATGAGCTGCTCCAATCTGTTGTAATGCAGAGTAGAAAATGGTTAGGCCATCTTAAATAGATGGAAAGCAAGAAGCATTGTTCTTCTGAATTAATTTAGTGAAATTTGTTTCTGAATAACATTATTTGGTGAGGTTTGGACATGGTACTTTCAGTTTCATTTGAAGGCAAGACTCACTGAACTGAAGTTTGAAAGCCTAGACTTGATTTAAGTCCCCATGGGCTCAATTAAATAATAAGCCTATCTTATAAAGGTGTCATTATGTTTGCTTATTAGGTAACATCTTAAATACACAGAACTAAAACAAGATTTAGTATAAACTATAGGAGTTGCAGAATTTTTTTTTTAAGATTTTATTTTTAAGTAATCTCTACACCCAATGTGGGGTTCGAACTCACAATCCCAAGATCAAGAGCCGTATGCTCGACTGACTGAGCCAGCCAGGTGTCCCAGGAGTTACAGAATTTTGAATGATGGAAAGTTAAAAAGTATTTGTATTTACGCTAATAATAGAAGTTAACCAATTGATGAATTTTTAAAAAATATTTTTACTGGATTTTCTTTTAAATACAAATGTTCATCCTAAAAAGCAAATAAGATCTGCGTAGAGAAGCACTAAGCTTTACCTTTCCAAAACACATCCAATGAAATTCCCTTAAACCATAAATATAGACAAATTTATGTATGTATGTATGCATGTATGCATATTTATGTATGTAAAACCATAAATATACAACCTTAAAGTCCATATACAGGAATGGTGGAATTATACACTCAAACTATGAAATATCTTACAGAACTTTAAAAATAATGATTTAAGTTTTATACTTTGGAAACAAGTATCTCTAATATTCTTTTAGGAGATGAAGGTAATGAAAAAAGCAAACCTAGGATACATTTGATAGGAAATTGTACATTTTTGTAAAGGTGATATGGTCTGTGGTGATCTAGTAAATTTCAGGTTGTCAATGAAAATAGTGAAACATTGGCATAAAACGTGCTCTTGAGTTACATATTATAAATTCCATTATTAACAGTGTTACATTTATTGCAACCCTATGGAGGAGAAATAAGAGAAAATCTCCATTTGTAGACAGCTTGTTTCATCTTCAAATATCAAGATAGGTCTTCTGAAAAAGAAAATCATTTAGAACCTTTCAATCCATTCTTTTTATAAATTTAGTTATAGTAAATAAGGCTTCAAGAGAAAACTAGACTGCTTCCTAGACTTTATTCTTTCAAGACACAAGATTCTCAAAGGGGTGCTAGAGACATGTTCAGTAATATTAATATCTTGTTTCCTTCCATAAGCTCACTAATTCATAAAACTTAATTCTTGCCTTATTCTTTATACTCGTTGAGAGTTGATCAACATATATGCTGCTTTGAAAGTATTTCACCTGTTTTTCTAAACTAACATAAAACCTATTTGGTCATCATTAATGTATTCAACCAATGTCTTCTTACATTATTTAATGTCAACTCTCATGCTAAGTAAGCACTGGGGTGATATATACCATAGGGTTTCTAATGACCTCTCTTAGAGAAGGCAAATTAACAGAGGAAAATATGATACCACATGTGTTGTGAACTGTATGAGTGATAAAGGGAAAGCAGAAGTATGTTCAGTCAATGAGCACTATTAGTCAACGTGCTGAAAGGTGAAAATACAGTCCAGACTTTATCCATATGCATATAATTAACTATAAATATTTAGGTCACAGTGTATATTATATTTATGCTGTATATAGTTTTCTCAGGATTATCTGCTTAATTTATGGAAATATGCTTAATTTATGGAAATTTGTGTTCTTTTTAGGATCATATTCATTCCAGGATCTAATTCTTGGCATCTTATAACGGGTATTTTTCTTACATATTTGCTCTAACTAAGGGCAAATGTCTTTTGCTACCACAACACACCAGCTTGGTCACTCATATACTGTGGATTCCCAGCTGGCCACAGCTCTGCTGACTCACTGGAAATTGCACTTCCGTTGATCAAGGCCTTTTTTCTTATCCCATCCCAGTTTGCCATGGAACAGATGTCAGCATATACCACCACGATCCATGGTCCTCTTGAAGCTCAAAGCACTGATTCACAATTGATGTTCTGGTGAAATTCCAGGGCCTCATTACAAGCAAACCTGTCTGGCTACTTAAAGCTAATTTTTACTTTATATGATGCTGATAAAAACTGCTCAAGAGTTCACAACATTATGACTCTAGTCAACTGTCTTTGATTCAAATGAACCAGAAAAGAAATCAATGGTACAGTCAAGCAATGGAATAAATGAAACATCTGGCATCTGGACTCAGGTTTATTTATTAGTTGGGTAACCTTGATTAATTACCTAATATTTTTGTGCTTTAGTTACTATTTATTTATTTTAAAGCTTTGTTTATTTGAAGGGCGCCTGGGTGGTTCAGTCATTAAGTGTCTGCCTCTGGCTCAGGTGATGATACCAGGGTCCTGGGATCGAGCCCCACATTGGGCTCCCTGCTGGGCGGGAAGTCTGCTTCTCCCTCTCCCACTCCCCCTGCTTGTGTTCCCTCTCTCACTGTGTCTCTCTCTGTCAAATAAATAAACAAAATCTTTAAAAAAAAAAAAAGATTTGTTTTTTGAGAGAGAGAGAAAGAGAGCATGAGTAGGAGGGGCAGAGGGAGAAGGAGAAAGAATCCAAGGGAGACTCCACACTGAGTGCACAGCCCAATGTTGGGCTCGATCCCAGCACCCTGAGATCACCACATGAGCCGAGACCAAGAGTGGAATGCTTATCCAACTGCAACAGCACTGGACCCCTATCTTTTTATTTACACCGATGGTCCTCAACCAGCGGTGATTCTGATTTCCCCACCCCCAACCCTGAGTATGTTTAGCAATATCTGAATTAATTTTATTGTAGGTACTATTGTCATCTAAAAGAACAGGTTAGATGGACACCTCCGTGGCAGTTGGTTAAGTGTGTGACTCTTCATATTGGCTCAGGTCATGATCTCAGGGTTCTGAGACTGAGCCCCATGTTGTGCTCTGTGCTGGGTGTGGAGACTGCTTAAGATTATCTCTCTCCCTCTGCCCCAAACCCTAAAAAAAAATAAATAAATAAATAAATAAATAAAAGTACAGGTTAGATATGAGGCTTGAACAATCTACAAGAAACCAGACAGCCCTAGACAATAAAGAATTTATCCTGCCCCAAGTATCAATAGCTTCAGTTTTCAGAAACCCTGATTTATATCATAGCCACTAGGGTACTTTTCTGTAGGGTTCTATGGCTGTGAGTGAGTCCTTATATGTTCTGCCTGCATAGATTCCTTCTCCCTAACCCCATTCCCACTTTAACTCTTTCTCATTCAGATCCAAGCATATTCTTGCCTTAGGATTCTTACACAGATGCTCTTTCTTTTATTTATTTTTTTTAAGATTTATTTACTTATTTATTTGACACAGAGAGAGAGATCACAAGTAGGCAGAGAGGCAGGCAGAGAGAGAGGAGGAAACAAGCTCCCGCTGAACAGGGAGCCCAATGCAGGGCTCCATCCCAGGACCCTGAGATCATGACCTGAGCCTAAGGCAGAGGTTTAACCCACTGAGCCACCCAGGCGCCCTGCTCTTTCTTTTAGAATCAATAATCCCTCCAGATATCTGAATAATCCTTTCTCAGTCATTAAACCAGTGTTTCTCCTTGAAGCCAACCTTGATTGCCCTACTGAAGATCGCATTCAACCTCCCCTACAGGCATATATAGACATATACTCCTGATACTCTTTTCTCTGTATTGTCCAAAGCACTTAACCCTTTATAGCACACTATGTAGTTTTACATGTTATTTCCATTGGTTATTAATTGTTTCCTTGATAGCATGTAAGCTTCAAGGAGGTAGGGATTTGCCTTTATTTTTTTAAATTGATGTGTCCCAAGAGCATGCATGGTATGTGTACAATAGATTTGTAATATGTATTTTTTGAATGTGATGGATTTCATTAAACACAAAGATGTTTAGTAAATATTTGTCAAATGATTTTAATTTTGAGTGCTTTGCATAGCATAGTCATCTAATAAGAAATAAAAGTTATAGGGCGCCTGGGTGGCTCAGTGGGTTAAAGCCTCTGCTTTTGGCTCAGGTCATGATCTCAGGGTCCTGGGATCGAGGCCCGCATCGGGCTCCCTGCTCAGCGGGGAGCCTGCTTCCCCCCTCCTCTCTGCATGCCTCTCTGCCTCCTTGTGATCTCTCTCCCTCTGTGAAATAAATAAATAAAATCTTAAAAAAAAAAAGAAATAAAAGTTATATGACTATTATGCAAAGTAGTCAATATTCAACTACCTATATTAGCGCAGGTACAAAAGGAAAGAAAGCTATAAGTATCAGTAAAATAGAGAGATTTAGAGATTATATCTCTTCTACTTTAAGTATATACAGGTAAACATGAAAAAATCGTTCGATACATTCTTATGCTTCTCAGATCAAACAGCAGCTTTATCTTTAGTTTGGAAATGGCTTCAGGATTGACACTTGGCTTTCTCCTTCTCAGTTTCCCATCAATAGTGAATGATGTGTTCTGATTGTATTTTATCGAAGAGTCTTGTCTTTGCAAACCAGTATTCTCTGGTTTACTTAATTTTTATGCCATTGTACCTGGTTTCCAATAACTATTTATTCTTCTGGGCCAGAGCTATAGTGATAGGAAAAATTTATTTACCTTGCTATGAAAAATCCATAATTCAACATGTCAATAACTGGGAATTGACATAGAAAATTATACATGTTCCACTTTGTACAACTAAAATTTACACAAGATTTTGAACAATTGACATCTCCAGATTTATTATAATAATTGTTTACCAACCTTCTCAGACAAGTAGTTTTCCTTCTCTGATTCTCAATAATTAGGAGCCTCTGGAAATTGTAGTATTTCTTAGAAATTTTAACAGTACCAATGTCCTAATTATCTTAATGTAACCTTACTCACTTCTAAGTTGTAAAACATTGCCAGAGTAAGCCATTTGAAAGGAAGTATCTTGCTTTGGTTAACATTTATTCTTCTAACAAGCATGTTTAATCCAGATTTACCACTGAGTGCTGGCATGAACAAATTATATCTCATCATATATTAAAAAGTAAATTTTCTAATGATTCTTCAAAGAGCATATGAATCACAAAATAAAGGTACTTCCTTATGAAGGTTTCATTTTGACATATATCCCATAATAGAATCTAAATGATCTCAGGCTGTTTGCCTGATCCTTTAGTCTACTTCCATTCTCTTTATATCCAAACAAAATGGATAATTTTACTTTCTCCCTGCTAATTGGTTGCTTTCCCCTTGCCCTTTTAAGTGCTTGAAAATGTAGTGATTGGGGAAAAAAGAAGCAAACCTTATTTGTACACACATATAATTGTATTACCAATGCTGATGCTTTGCAAACTAACATTACCACCACCTTAAAACTATTGCCTTGAAATGTCAGGGAATCAAAAAATGCCTGCAATGCATACTTGATATACTGAAGTCATGGAACTTCCAAATTTATGCTTGTCTAAATTAGCAATCCCTTCCACAATCCAGGTCTAATTTGAATTGTTATAACCAACCCTTAATTGCACTACCTTCTCTACCTAACTAGTGAATGACTTTTGTTTTCATTACCCACTGCTTGCTGCTGAGAGTAAATTAAGTACTCAACCAGGGTGATTTGCCCTATTAAGACAAAACGGTGACATACTGATTAAATTTAAACTGTCAGATTATATTTCATTTGTTACCATTTTCTGGAGACTAAAACTAGTCAGTTTTTTTTTTTTTCCTGATACTCTCATTGAAAATTTTGTCCTTAGAAAGTAGGGATCACTACACTAAATATAGATTTCCAAGCTATTAAAACAGGATTTTTTTAAAGGAAAAGAATGCCATTTTTTTAAACAAGAGTTTGCCATCATAAAAACCCAGTGGTTAGTTAAAAATTCATAGTGTTGAAGGAGTCAGGTGTGTACCAGCATGTTTGTGGAAATGGGTGTATATTTAAATGTCAATGTATATTTTATTTGGTTCACTGGTTTTCAAGCTTTAATTTTTGAGATTTTTACATCACCTTACCCTTTGCTGCCTGAACAGCAAAGATAAGAGTTCTTTTAATTTATTACTTTTTTTTTGGTGGAATGCCCTATCTTTGAAAGTTAAAGGATAAATGTGCAAGACAGAAAGCTCTGAGATGTAAAGAACGCAAGGTTAGTATAATCCAGGCTATAGAACTGTTTTATATCTCAAAGCAAATTTCAGTTGCAGTGTCCATAGTTCCATTATGTCCCCTCATGATGACCCAATCATATTTGAAAAGAAAAATGACCTAATAAACTCAAGGAATAAACACCGTTTAAAAGTTATTTGGGATATGTTATGGTACTCTTTCCAGGTGGTTTATATGGGAGGGGGAAGGTTTTAAGTATAAATAATACATTATTTGGAAAAAAGTTTTTACCTACGAAAATGAGATATTAAACAAAGTGATTTTCTCTACCACATTTCTTCTGTACTAAAAGCAAATTATGAAGACTGATAGTATTGTGTGTATCTTAGAAAGGAGGAGACAAACCTAGATGCTTTGGAAGAAAGCAGTAATTGTTTCAGGTCAACTGAAATTAGAAATCACAAAATGCAATAAGTCTCCTAATGAAATATAGACACCAGAATTGCAAGGTTTTGCCTGATACTTATAGTAACAAGTTTAAGCTATCGTTTTAGGCAATGTACTTCCCATTAATCTAAAAAGCCTCAGAGCCTGTTTTAAGAGAATTATTTCCTCTACACAGTGTATCTAAAGCATTTTTATCCTTTCCTTCATCTTCCCACTTACATGTCATTTCAAGTACTCAATGTTGAACATATTCCCTTTATAATACATCTAAGCTTACAATTTATTTCTAAAGCCATCTTAGTTAACCATAATTTCGATTTCCGAAAGTCTAGTAACCTATCCCTGAGTGAGACATTTTAGTAAAGACATATGGCATTTACACTCTAAAATTATTAATGCTAAGTTTAACCCTAAATATGGTGAATTTTATTCTTTCTCATTTTATTATGTTTTTTCCATGACTCTTTTTATTCTGACATTTTCAATGTTTAGATTTTACAGCAGCATAACCTCTGTGCTCTTAATATATCTCTAAAGTTCTAATAGTAATGACAGCAAAGCAGTGAACGCTGTATCAGGGAGCCTGAATGGTTCAGTCGGTTAAGCCAAGGGCTTCCACTTGGATTATGATCTCAGGGTCATGAGATCGAGCCCTGCATGGTTCTCTGAGTTAGGCATGGAACCTGCTCAAGATTCTCTCTCTGCTCTTCCCACACCCCATCCCCACTCCCTCAGATGTGCTCTCTCTCAAGAAAAAGAAAAGAAAAAAGGTGAACATCATATCTTAACTACAGAGAACAAACTGATGGTTACCGGAGGGTAGGTGGATGGGAGGCTGGGTGAAATAGGTGATGGGGATTAAGTAGTGCCCTTGTGATGAACACCAGGTGATGTATGGAAGTGTTGAATCACTCGATTGTATGCCTAAAACTAATATAACACTGTGTGCTAACTATGCTGAAATTTAAAATTAAATTAAATTTTTAAAAAAGTGAACTCTATAAAACAAAAGTGACTTAGAAAAAAATAAGACGTGGTGTATTTCTAGCCAGGGCCTTGTGACTGTAATTTTCAGTGCAATCCCAAGGATCTTTTAACATTGGCAAAATGCAATATTGATGCATCATTAGTTTTTTGTTGTTGATTTTAAAAACAGACTTATAAAGATCCAAATAGAAACCTTTATTATTTGATTTTATATTTAAAAATTTTTGTTTGTTTGTTTGTTTGATCCTTGTCAGAGGATGCTTCTTGATATTTCAGTGTAGCACACTAATTTTTTATATATGTCTCCGGTTATTGTGAAATAAGATGAAAGTCAGTCAATCACATTATTTCAATGGTGCTTTAGCTGTTCCCTGGGATATTCCAAAAGCAACAGCTTTATTGTAAGATTTTTTTGATATTTAACCTTGATATGTGACTTAATCACATTACCACATGACCTTCGTGCTTTATTGAGGAAATTTGAATGTTTAAAAATGAAAATAATAGTAGGGATTGAAGAAATATCAGCTTTTAAAGTAGCACGGAGACAAAAATCTTTAGGTCCCAAAAGGCAGTGTGTAACTCATCAGAGAGTAGAAAATAGAAGCTGAAAGTAGATAGAAACATGGTTTCTCACATTGGTTCATACCACCCTTTAACCAGGGAAATAACTCACAGTATACTGTGTTGTTTGCGAAGTAAAGTTTGTGACCAGTTAATCCTCTATTTAACTGTTTAATCCAGTTCCACATTATTTTAATGTGGCTTTGGACAAGTTATTTACTATTCCTGGGGCAGTATCATTTTTTTTTACAAAATAAGGACTTTAATACCATTCTAATAGGACTATTGAGAGGTTTTAAATGAGCATAATTTACTGTGTAAGTTTTTTAAAACACAGGTAACACTGGAATCAGGTCTAACTTTGAACTCTGATTCTGGATCTCTCAGTAAAAAACTGTATTCTTGGGGCAAGTTATGTAAACTTTGAGTCCCTTATATATTCTGAATTTCATTTTTTCAACTTGTCTACTATACACTGAATACATGTGTCTCTCCAAATTTACGCATTGATACCTATTCCCCCAATATGACGGTTTTAGATGTGAGGCCTTTAGGAACTTACCTCTTTAATGCCCTTGTAAAAAGAGACCCTGGGGCACTCTCCTGCCCCTTCCACCATGGAAGAACAAAGCAAGAAGACAGGCAAGCAGGCTTTCACCAGACACCAAATCTGACAATGTCTTGATCTTGAACTTCCCAGCCTCATGAACTGTGAGAAACAAATTTCTGTTGTTAAGCCTTCCAGGCCATGGTGTTTTGTTATAGCAGCATAAACCAACTAGGACATCTTTGTGAGGATTAAATAAGATAACCACATGAGTCTTCTATTATTTATTTTTTTAAGATTTTATTTATTTATTTGACACACAGAGAGAGAGATTACAAGTAGGCAGAGAGGCAGGCAGAGAGACAAGGAGAGGAGGAAGCAGGCTCCCTGCTGAGCAGAGAGCCTGATGCGGGCCTCGATCCCAGGACCCTGAGATCATGACCTGAGCCGGAAGCAGAGGCCTTAACCCACTGAGCCACCCAGGTGCCCAGAGTCTTCTATTATTTCTTAATACATCAACAAACACTTTATTGTTTAAAACAATATCTCTTCATTTCCTCATAGAATCTGTAGGTGCGAAGTTTGGACATGGCTAACGGTCCTTTTCTCTGGGTCTCATGAGGTCACAAGGTAGATGTTGACTGGGCTATGTTTCTTTCTGGAGCTTATGGTTCTCTTCTGAGTTCATGTAGTTGTTGGCAGACTTCAATTCCTTGTGATTTGGGATTGACATCCCAGTGTTCTTGCTGAATCAGTGGGGCACATTCTAACAGGACTTTTCACAATATAACATCTTTCTAGGACAGAAAGATAATTTCTCTCAGCCCTTCTTTTGAAAGTTTTCACTTGATTGAGTAGGTCAACTCAAAAAGAAAAAAACAAAACAAAACAAAACAAAACAAAAAACCTCTCAATGCCAAAACAAAAAAATCTGTTACTCAGCTATAACTGAAAAATTTCTTCACCTTTGCCTTACAATGTAACTTTATCCGGTAGTGGTATCATATTCACACATCCCATCTGCACTCAAATGAGGTGATTTGTATAGAGCAAGTTAGGGAATCTTGGAGATCACCTTAGAATTTTGTTTATAACTTCTGTGAAAGAAAAATGCTTAACACAGAATCTGACAAGTAGTAAGTACTGAATATATTTTAACTATCATCATGTAAAGTACTTAGCACAGTTCCTAACCAATGGTAAAAACTCCCTAACGGGCACCTGGGTGGCTCAGTGGGTTAAAGCCTCTGCCTTTGGCTCAGGTCATGATCTCAGGGTCCCGGGATCAAGACCCGTATCAGACTCCCTGCTCAGCGGGGAATCTGCTTCCTCCTCTCTCTTTCCGCCTACCTCTCTGCCTACTTGTGATCTCTCTCTCTGTCAAATAAATAAATAAAATCTTTAAAAAAAAAAAACCTCCCTAAAGATGACCTCTTATGAGCATGTGTATTTCAACTTCTCAGTCATTTGATGTAATGTGTTTTCCTTGTCAACACATTGAATCTCAATAACATTTGCATTGTTATCAATCAATTATTCAGTTTCAGTACCTTCCTTGACCAGTTTGGAATTCTGTACTTTTTGCTCTAGTGAGCCTCAGTCCAGCCAAGATAGTAATATTCCTATAGGCACAAGCAATTTTAATTTCAAAGGAAAAATTACATACTCACTACTTGCACTTCATCTTCTTGAGAAGAATAATGTTTTTTATTTTTACCTGGCCAAAAGAAGTCATTTTACAGAGAGAAGTTCATGAACATCCAGACAATTAAGGATTGTATTTATCTGGTGTGTGAAATATGTGCTAGTTCAGTTGATTATTCAATTGTGTATTGAATGTCATTTTCAGTGTCTCTTTCTTAAACTAAAAAGTCAATATAAAATTGTTTTCCAAAATTAAATCTCTACAAAGTAGTTAAAAAGGTTAATTTATAAAGACTACCCTGGCTCACTTACATTCAAATCATTCAAAAGCCCACTTTATCCCAATCCCATCTTGGAAGAAGTTGTTGCAGCTGAGGTCAAAGTGGTTGCTGCCTGTGTTCTCCTCAATGATTTTGATGGATTCCTGTCTTCTTGCATTGAGGTCTTTCATCCATTTTGAGTTTATTTTTGTGTGTGGTATGAGGAAATGGGCCAGTTTCACTCTTCTGCATGTGGCTGTCCAATTTTCCCAACACCATTTGTTGAAGAGACTTTTTTACATTGGACATTCTTTCCTGCTTTGTCAAAGATTAGTTGATCATAGAGTTGAGGGTCCAATTTCTGGGCTCTCTATTCTGTTCCATTGATCTATGTGTCTGTTTTTGTGTCAGTACCATACTGTCTTGATGATTACAACTTTGTACTAGAGCTTGAAGTCTGGAATTGTGATGCCACTAACTTTGGTTTTCTTTTTCAACATTCCTCTGGCTATTCTGGGTCTTTTCTGGTTCCACATAAATTTTAGGATTATTTGTTCCATTTATTTGAAAAAAATTGATGGTATTTTGAGAGGGATTGCATTAAATGTGTAGATTACTTTAGGTAGCATAGATATTTTCACAATATTTGTTCTTCCAATCCATGAGTATGGAATGTTTTCCCATTTCTTTGTGTCTTCCTCAATTTCTTTTATGAGTACTTTATAGTTTTCTGAGTACATATTCTTTGCCTCTTTGGTTAGGTTTATTCCTAGGTATCTTATGGTTTTGGGTGCAATTGTAAATGGATTGACTCCTTAATTTCTCTTTCTTCTGTCTCGTTGTTGGTGTATAGAAGTGCAACTGATTTCTGTGCATTGATTTTATATCCTGACACTTTACGGAATTCCTGTATGAGTACTAGCAGTTTTGGAGTGGAGTCTTTGGGTTTTGCCCATGAAGTATCGTATCATCAGCAAAGAATGAGAGTTTGACTTCTTCTTTGCCCATTCAGATGCCTTTTATTTCTTTTTGTTGTCTGACTGCTAAGGCTAGGACTTCTAGTACTATGTTGAACAGCAGGGGTGATAGTGGACAGCCCTGCCATGTTCCTGACCTTAGGGGAAAAGCTCTCAGTTTTTCCCCATTGAGAATGATGTTCGCTGTGGGTTTTTCACAGATCGCTTTTATGATATTGAGGTATGTACCATCTATGCCTACACTGTGGAAGGGAGACAAACCATAAGAGACTCTTAATCTCAGGAAACAAACTGAGGGTTGCTAGGGTGTGGAGGGGGAGGGATAGGGTGGCTGGGTTATGGACATTGGGGAGGGTATGTGCTATGATGAGTGCTGTGAATTGAGTAAGACTACTGATTCACAGACCTGTACCACCGAAGCAAATAATACATTATATGTTAATTAAAAAATAATTTAAAAAAACCAAAAACTACAGAACAGGGGCTGCCTTAAGCATCTGGCTTCAGCTCAGGTCATGATCTCCGGGTCCTGAGATCAAGCCCAGCATTGGGTTCCTTGCCCAGTGGGGAGTCTGCTTCTCCCTCTCCCTCTGCTGCTCCCCCTGCTTATGTTCTCTTGCTCACACTCTGTCTCAAATAAATAAACAAAAATTTTTTAGAAACCAAAAAAAAAAAAAAAAAGCCCACTCCATACAGTGATGTATTAAGTGGGGATCAATTGTTGAGTAAATGGTCTTTGATTCTCCTTAGCCAAAACACCATCATTTTCCTGATTTTTACAAGCTATACAACTTTTTTTTCAAACATGCTGTGAATACAGAAATTTCTAGTTATGCAAAATGGAGTAAAAATTCTGTGCTTATTTTAAAAGCTCTATGTCAAGAATTTTTTCTGGTTGTAATTTTCTACATTGACTGTATTAGAGAAGATCTTTTGATTCCCAGAGAAATTTACATTTGGACTAAGTCTAAATAGCTGCCCCACTTAAAACCATTTTCCAAAAATATAATATTAATATGAGTAATAGATTATTAATATTTGGATATGTTACAATTAAAAGCAGAACAAGGGTCCTACACTTGGGAGAATTGCATCAGCTGAAAGGTCTCCTTTATTAAAAACATAAGGCTATAAAGGAAATCTATTCTCATTTAAAATTATGCTCTAGATATCATGCCCTGTAGATCATCTTATTTCCCCTAAAAACATTTCCATTCATTCTCAAGTGATACTTAGAGGTGACTTTTCCATCTTTTGTTGAAAGAGTAAATATAGCAATTATTTATTAAAGGATAACAAATGGAGTCAAGAGCAGATGGCAGAGGATTTTTAAGGTAACAATGATTTTCCTTTTCTTCCTTTCTTTCTTTCTCTCTCTTTCTCTTCCCTCCTTCCTTCCCTTCCTTCCTTCCTTCCCTCCCTCCCTCTTCCTTCCTTCCTTCCTTCCTTCCTTCCTTCCTTCCTTCCTTCCTTCCTTCCTTTTTTTTTTCTTTCTTTCTTTCTTTCTTTCTTTCTTTCTTTCTTTCTTTCTTTCTTTCTTTCTTTCTTTCTTTCTTCTTTCTTTCTTTTTTTTCCAGAAAGAGGGAGGGAGAGGCTGGGAGAGTGGGAGAGAGAGAATGCCGGCCAGACTCCACGCCCAGTGCAGAGCCTGAAGTGGAGCTTTGTCTCAAGAGGCTGAGATTATGACCTGAGTGGAAATCAAGAGTCTGACACTTAACCCACTGAGCCACCTAGGTGCCCCAAGGTAACAATGATTTTATTTTATTTTTTTTAAGATTTTATTTGTTTATTTGACACACAGAGAGAGAGATCACAAGTAGGCAGAGAGGCAGGCAGAGAGAGAGGGGGAAGCAGGGTCCCTGCTGAGTAGGGAGCCCGATGCAGGACTTGATTCCAGGACCCTGAGATCATAACCTGAGCCAAAGGCAGAGGTTTAACCCCCTGAGCCACCCAGGCACCCCAGTAACAATGATTTTAATGAACACTTTTATATATGTCACAATCGACTTATCTTTGTAACAAATTATCAAACATCCATCACTAAATCACAGTATTGAGAACCTTCAAGTCTTTTGAATATTCATAAATGCACAATTCAATGCCAAAATTAAATCCACTACAGTATAATGGTATATTCTCACCATTTTTAATTTCTATTTTTATATATTTAAAGCAATATATTTTATTAACATTTTATATTTCTGCTCATTTGATAATAACAAGATGTTTTCATTGAAAACAGATGTATTTGCATAAGAGAATTTTGTGGATGAGAGCAGTTGTTTTTTATTCACTTAAGTGGGTATATAGAATTAGTAGGAAAGAGCAATGGAAGTATTAGAAAACCACAATTATGTTCAATTCTTAGTCAATTTACATTGCATACTGAGAATACACCTCTGTTATATGACAGTGATTTTAGTCCTAGCTTAAAGATCTAATGTTTGGAAATTTAACCTTCACTTTAATTTAGAAACATGGAGATGAATTAGATAATCAGGATTTCATACCTTTTCAAATGAATTTGAGTATAAATTGTCTATAAACTAATATATGAATATATATTGGCATTTGTTCATTCATTATTTATTCCCAGACACTTCAGTGAATTAGCAGTTCAGGTTTATTGGCATGTGCAAGATTAACATCCTTTACCTAGAAAGTGGTCTTTCCCTTAAGCTTTAAATAACACAGACAAGTTACAGAATTTTTGTCAATCCAAGTTTTGTCTCAAATCAACTATCAACACATTTTAAAACATATTTATCATATTTATTTTGTGTGTGTATATGAGAACATTTAAATTCTACTCTTAGTAAATTTCACTATGGTCACCATATTATACATTAGATCTTCACACCTAGTTCATTTTATAGATGAACGTTTGTACTCTTTTACCAACCTCTTTCTATTTCCTCTAACCTCTAACCCCAGCAACCAGTTTTTTACTCTTTTGTTCTAGGAATTTGAATTTTTAATTTGGATTCCATAGGTAAGTAGTACCATGCAGTATTTGTCTTTTCTCTGTCTGGCTATTTCGCTCAGCAAAATGCCATCAAGTTTTATTCATGTAGCAATGTGCAGGATTTTTTTCTTTCTCATGGCTGAATAGTATTCTTGTGTGTGTGTGTGTGTGTGTGTGTGACAACTTCTGTTTTGTTTTGTTTTAATCCATTCAACAGTTTGTGGACACAGGTAGTTTCCATACCTGGACTATTGTTAATAGTGTTGCAATGACCATGGGGGTAGAGACACCCCTTCAATATCCCATTTTCATTTCTTTTGCATGTATACCCAGAAGTGGGTTTGCTGGGTCATATGGTAATTCTATTTTTAATTTTTTGAGGAAACTCCATACTGTTTCCCATAGCAGCTGCACCAATTTACATTCACCAACAGTGCATCTAGTTTCTCTTTTCTCTTCATCCTTACCAACATTATTAACCCTTGCCTTTTTGATGCAGCTATTCTGAAAGGTTTGCAGTGATATCTCATTGCGGTTTTGATTTGTGTTTCCTTGATGATGAGTGATGTTACGCACTTTCCATGTATCTTTTGGTCATTTGCATGACTTCTTTGGAAAACTGTCTATTCAGATCCTCTGCTGATTTAATTGGATATTTTTTCCCTTATTGTGTTGTAAGTTATTTACATATTTTGCATATTCGCCCCTTATCCAAGATAAGATTTGTGAATATAATCTCTCATTTGGTAAGTTTTTGTTTCATTTTATTGATGGTTTCCTTTTCTATGTAGTGCTTTTTAATTTGATGAAATTACACTTATTTACTTTGTTTTTTTTGCCTTTGAATCTGATATCAATATCCCCCACCCAAAAAACAAGAAACAAACAAACATCATTGGAGCTGACATGAAGGAGCTTACCACCTATGTTTTCTTCTTAGGAATTTTATGGTTCCAGAACTTAAATTTAAACTCCTGAATGCAGGGGCTATTGGGTAGCTCAGACAGTTAAGCATCTGCCCTCAGCTCAGGTTATGATCCTAGTGTCCTGAGACCCAGCCCTCCTGCATCGAGATCCTTGCTCAGCAGGGAGTCTGTTTTTCCCTCTCCTTCTACTGCTCCCCCTGGTTGTGCTCTTTCACTCTCTCTGTCAAATAAATAAATAAAATAAAATAAAATAAAGAAAATAAAGAACAAAATCCCGAATGTTCTTTAAGTTGATTTTTGTGTATGGAGTAAAGTAGGGGTCCAGTTTTACTTTTTGCATGTGACTGTCCAGATTGCCTTGCTCCATTTATTAAAGAGACCGCTTTCCCCACTGTATATTCTTGGCTGCTTTGTTATAAATTATTTGACTATATGTGCATGGGTTTATTTCTGAGTTCTATGTTCCAATGTCCTATTCATCCATTTTATGCCAATACCGTACTGATTACTATAGATTTGTAATAGAATTTGAAATCAGAAAGTGTGATGCTTTCAGCTTTGCTCTTTATCTAGATTTCTTTGCTATTTGGGGCCATTTCTAGTTCCATACAAATTTTAGCATTGCTTCTTCTATTTTTGTGAAAGCCACCTGGCCCTGGATTTTTATTTGGGAAGTTTTTGATTACTGATTCAATCTCCTTGCTAGTAATTAGTCTATTTGATTTTCTATTTCTTCATGATCCAGTCTAGGTAAGTTACATGTTTCTAGAAATGTATCCCTTTTTTCTAGGTTGTCCAGTGTGTTGGCATGGAAATTATTCAGTAGTCTTTTATTGTCCTTTTTGTTTCTGTGTAATGTCTGCTGCTTCATTTCTGTTTCATTTCTGATTTTGAGTCCTCTTTGTTTTGGGGTTTTTTTTTTATTTTTTATTTTTTGTTCTAGCTAAAGGCTTTTCGTTTTATCCTTCATAAAAAAAAGATCTTAATTTCACTGATCTTTTCTGTTCTCTTTAGTCTCTATCATTTATTTCTGCTCTGATTTTTATTTTCTTTATTCAACTACTTTTACTTGTTTTTCTAGTTTCTTGAGGTATACAGTTTGGCTTTTTTTTTTTTTTAATCTTTATTAATGTCGGCATTTGTTGCTTTCTAATTCCCTCTTAGAACTGACTGCTTTTGCTGCAACTCATAAGTTTTGGTATGTTTTGTTTCTGTTTTGATTTGTCTCAATATATTTGTTTTTAATTTTTCCTTTGATTTCTTTTTGAGCCATTGGTTGTTTAGTAACATGTTATTTAATCTCCAAGTTTTTGTGAATTTTCCAGTTTTTTTCTTAAAATTTTAATTTCATACTATTGTGGTTGGAAAAGATGCTTGATATGATCAATCTTAAATTTATTAAAACTTGTTATGTGACCTAACATATGACATGTCCTGGAAAATTTTCTATGTGTACTTGTAAAGAATGTGTATTCTACTGCTGTTGGATAGAATGTTCTATAAATACCTTTTAACTCCATCAGTTTAAGTCCTGTGTTTCCTTATTGATTTTATGTCTGCATGATCCATACATTGTTGAAAGTGAGTTATTGAAGTCCCCTAATATAATTATATTGCTGTCTATTTCTCTGTTCAGGTCTGTTAATATTTGCTTTATAAATTTAGGTCCTCCTTATGTCAATATATTTTTATTTCATGCTGGGATATTTTATAGTGCTCAATACCGAAAGAAACTACCCAGAGACTGACAGAATTGGAGGTTTTTTTATCTATTCATAAGTTGGAAGCTTTTGCAAAATAATTCTGCATATGTTTAGAATGGCATAAGCAGGCATTAGCAAGCTCTTGTGGTCAAATCCAGCCTGTAACCTGTTTTGAAAATAAAAGTTTTTGGAGATCAACCATGACCATTTGAATAGGTACCGTCTCTGGTTTCTTTTGTACTACACTAGAAGAGTTGGTATAGCTGTGACAGAGATCATATGGTCCACAGAGTCTAAAATATTTGTTCTTTTTTTGGCCATATATAGAAAAAGTTTCCATGGAGTTGCACCATGGTTTAATGTAAGAGGCAAAAAAAAGTACTAGAAGAATATGAATGCTGATCAAAGCTAAGACTGAATCTGAAATGAAGAGGAGTCCAGATTTAGAATGTTAAAATAAAGATCTGATTTCTATGTCAATGAGTAATGAAAGGTAAATTAAAATAGTAATGATCAAATGTTTGCAAAGTAATTTACTTAAGGCACACCCTCTGCTGATAGTTCTGTGAGTGCAGACCTCTGATTTATAATAAAATATTAATAGCTAACATTTATTAATCATATGATATTTGATCTAAGCATTTTGCATTAAGTCATTCATGTAAACTATAAAGAAAATTTAGTAAAGTTTTACAAACCTATTATTTAGGTGCCATTATTAGTCTCATTTTATAATAAAGGACAGGAAGCACCCAGATTCAAAAATTTATCAAGATTACAGAGCCAGTAAGTGGTGGAGCTAAAAAATTATACCTGGGAATTTTGTATACTGCATTCTTGTGCACCAAGACAAGAAGTTGGACCGAATAATTTCTTTAGAAAACTACTTTTTGTTAACATATTTGGGGAGAAAAATTTAAAAGAACAATTTTGTAAAAAATAACTATTAAGGGCACCTGGGTGGCTTAGTTGGTTAAGTGACAGCCTTCAGCTCAGGTCATGGTCCCGGAGTCCTGAAATCAAATCCTCTATTGGGCTCCCTGCTCAGGAGGGAATCTGCTTCTCCCTATGGCCCTCCCCCCTCTTGTGCATTCTCTCTCACTCTCTCTCAAATAAATAAATAAAATCTTTTTTTTTAAAGTAACTATTAAAGGACTAAGGTAAGGAATTCACACTTGTTACTAATTTTATAAATTTTTAAAGCCTAACTTACATTGTTGACTGAAAAAGACCTTCATAGAATTTCCTTCATTGCAATGAAATGAAGTTGAAATATAGTTGTGGGTCCACTTCTGGGTTTTCTGTTCTGTTGCATTGATCCATTGATCATCTGCTTTTATGCTACTACCATACTGTCTTAATCTCTACAGCTTTGTAATATAACTTGAAGTCTGGAATTGTGATGTCTCTAGCTTTGCTTTTCTTTTTTAAGATCGCTTTGACTATTTGGGGTCTTTTATGGTTCCATACACATTTTAGAATTGTTTCTTTTAGCTCTGTGAAAAATGTTCGTGATATTTGGGTTGGGATTGCATTAAATGGGTAGATTGCTTTGGGTAGTATGGACATTTTAACAATATTTTTTCTTCCAATCCTTGAGCATGGGATGTTTTTCTATTTCTTTGGGACATCTTCAATTTTTTTCTTCAGTGTAAGAGTATAGATCTTTTTCCTCTTTGGTTAGGTTTCTAAAGATCTTATGGTTTTTTGTGCAATTATAAATGGGATTGATTCTTTGATTTCTCTTTCTGCTGCTTCATTATTGGTGTATAGAAATGCCATAGATTTCTGTACATTGATTTTGTATTCTGCAACTTTGATTAATTCATGTATCAGTTCTAGCAGTTTTTTGGTGGAGTCTTTTGGGTTTTCTACATAGAGTATCATGTCATCTGCAAGTAGTGAAAGTTTAAGTTCTTTCTGCCAATTTGGATCCCTTTTATTTCATTTGTTGTCTGATTGATTAGGCTAAGAATTCCAGTACTATGTTAAATGACAGTGGTTAACAGTGGACATACATGTCTTGTTCCTGACCATAGAGGGAAAGCTCTTAGATTTTCCCCTTGAGGATGATATTAGCTCTGGATTTTTCATATATGGCCTTTATGATGTTAAGTATGTTCCCTCTATCCCTACTTTGTTGATAGTTTTTATCAATAGCCAATACTATACTTTGTTTTTTCCACATTTATTGAAAGGATATGTTTCTTACTTTTTGTTTTATTAATGTGGTGCATCTCATTGATTGATTTGTGAATATTGAATCACTCTTGCAACCAGGAGTAAATTCCACTTGACTGTGGTGAATCATTCTTTTAATGTACTGTTGGATTCGATTTGCTAGTATTTTGTTCAGAATTTTTGCATCCATATTCATCAGGGATATTGGCCTGTAGTTCTTTTTTTTAGTGAAGTCTTTGTCTGGTTTAGGAATTAGGGTGATACTGACCTCATAGAATGAGTTTGGCAGTTTTCCTTCTATTTCTATTTTTGGAATAGTTAGAGAAGGATAGGTATTAAGTCTTCCTTATTTGTTTGGTAGAATTCCCCTGGGAAGCCATCTGCCCCTGGAATTTGGTTTGTTGGGAGAGTTTTGATTACTGATCCAATTTCTTTAGTCATTATTGATCTGTTCAAGTTTTCTATTTTTCACATTTCAGTTTTGGTAGTTTATATGTTTCTAGGAATTTATACATTTCTTCCAGATTATTCAGTTTGTTGACATATAATTTTTCATGCATCCTCTTATAATTGTTTGTATTTCTGTGGTGTTAATTATTATTTCTCCTCTCTCATTTGTGATATTATTTATTTGGTTCCTTTCTTTTTTCTATTTGATAAGTCCAGCTAAGCGTCTATCAATTTCATTAATCTTTTCAGAAATCCAGATCCTGTTTCCATTGTTCTTCTCTACTGGTTTTTTATTTGTTTATTTCTATATCAATTATTTAATTTCTAATCTTAATTATTTCTCTTCTTCTGGTGTCTTTAGGTTTCTTTTGTTGTTCTACCTCCTTTAGGTATAAGTCTAGGTTGTATATTTGAGACTTTTCTTATTTCTTGATGTAGGGCTGTACTGCTATATACTTCCCTCTTAATGATTGCTTTTGCAGTATCCCAAAAGTTTTGGACTTGTATTTTCATTATTTTTTTAATTCCATGTATTTTTTTATTTATTCTTTGATTTCCTAGTTGAACCACTCATTCTTTAGTAGCATTTTGTTTAACCTCCATGTATTTGTGGTCTTTGCAAATTTTTTTTTTCTTAGGGTTGACTTCAATTTCACAGCATTGTGGTAAGAGAAGATGCATGTATGATTTCAATCTTTTTGCATTCATTGAGTCCTGATTAGTGACCTAGTATATGATCTATTCTGAAGAACGTATCACGTGCACTTGAAAAGAATGTGTATTCTGTTCCTTTAGGATGAAATGTTCTGAGTATCTCTGTTAAGTCCATCTGGTCCAGAGTGTCATTCGAAGCCATTGTTTCCTTGTTGATTTTCTGCGTAGATGATCTGCCCATTGATTTAAGTAGGGTATTAAAGTCCCCTACTATTGCTGTATTATTATCAATGAGTTTCTTTGTTTGTTATTGTTTTATATATTTGGGTGTTCCCAAGTTGGAGATATAAATATTTACCATTGTTAAATCTACTTTTTGGATAGCCCCCTTTATTATGATATAGTGCCCTTCTTTATCTCTTGTTATAGTCTTCGGTTTAAAGTCTAGTTTTCTGACATAAGTATGACTAATCCAGTTTTCTTTTGACATCCTAGTATGATAAGTTGCTCTCCATTCCCTCACCTTCAATCTGCAGGTTTCTTTAAGTCTAAAATGAGTCTCCAGTAAGTAGCATATAGAAGGATCTTGATTTTTTCTTTTCTTTTTTTTTTAATCCATTCTGATGCCCTATGTCTTTCTTTTCTTTTTTAACTTTTTCCTACATCCACAGTTAACTGAGGCTGTTTTATTCCAATGACGGGGGAGGCCTACCTACCCCCCAGCTTCTGGAACATGCAGGCCTGGGTCTGCTTTTCTCTCTGAAAGGTGCTGGCCTTTCTCGCAGTGTTTGGATGTGCATGAACACTTACACATGCGTGCACACCCTCTATTACACCCACACTAAACACACGATGGATCTCACAGACTCATAGATCTCACTGCCTGTCACAGGACCTATTCATTTAACACCCAAACCAAACATGATCGCTGCTAGTTAGCGGAAGTACCACCGTGTGCTGATGCAGCTCAGTGTCAGAGGTGCTCAAATGACTAGAAGCGTGTGCTGCAGAAAGTGTGACGTCCAGTGTGCGTGCGTGTGTCTGGGCAGATTTTTACATGGCAACATTTTGAACACTGAACGTAACATTTTTTGTGGTGAGTCTGATCACTGCTGCCTGGTCCCCTGTCATCAGACGTTCTTCAGGTCAGCGCACCCGCTGGCACACGACCACTTCTGAGCTGTGCCCGTTTAGCAAGTTACCTGGTGTTGAACCTCTCTGATGTTTTCAGCTGTGTTGACAATGCTGTGAGGAGTTCCTATAGCGGTTAGTGCAGATTTCCAGAAAGGAAATTGGGGGCGTGGGGCAGAGGGTGTGTACGAGCTGCATTTTGGTTCTAACCTGTAACCACCTACCAGAAGGGCTGCGATGGGTCCAATGGTCCAATCTGACATCAGGCAGCTGCACTCTGTCCCAGCCTAGTCCCTGAGCCCAGGGGCATGCAAAGCCCCTCTGACTGTGGCTTCCCCAAGACACTGCAGACTCCCAGGAGAAATCCCTGCCCCTCTCTAGGGTAGGGTGGTAGACATCACATCACAGGTGGCCAAAGGCATGTACTACCAGCAGTCACAGAATCACATCCACTGGGACCTGGCTGCTAGGAATATCCTCACAGGTGACTTTGGGCTAGCCAGTATCATCCAGAGGCATGAGGTGGGAGTGCAGGGCACCTCTGTGTTTGGAGCTGGGTCTCCCCAGGTCTTGCCTGTCTTCAGCCTCCGGGAGGCTGGTTGAGCAGGTACAGCAAGCCGGAGGCCTAGATACAGGGCTACGGAGTCAGAGCTGTGCCATGATGGGGAATGGCGGCTTCCCAGGGGCCTCTAAGCCTGGAAGGGGGCAAGGGCGATGTCAGCACTTGCAGGGGCTACAGGAGGAAAGGGAAGCTGCATGGGGACTGGGGTGGGCAGGGAGGAGAAGGAGGGCACACCTGAGGCCTGTGCTCATTCATTCGTGGTGGGTTGCCTTGGGTATGCAATGAGGGCAGAGGCTGGGAGCGCTTTGTGAGCTCAGGGCAAACATCTCCCCGAGCCGCCCCACACACAGAAGACAGAAGTGGTCAGAATGGAGTCCTGAGCCCTACCCCTAGAGGCCTCTAGCAGCTAGCCCCCACCCTGCGCCAGCCTCCTTCCACGCAGTTAGACCCAAGTTCCCATGTGCGAACTTCAGTATCTCTACAAAGACTCCAAATGAAAACAGCCACAGTCACACTTTTGACACTTAAAGGGGACTCCTTACAGTCATCACATACCCGCTCAGAGCTGTTTACAAGTTCCTAAAGCCACAAATTCACTGGCTTGCTCTTGGAGAGGACCCTGGGTCACACCGCCTTGACTGCTTCTTCCAGGTGTTCTCACCCCCCAGGGTGCGGCCTGCCCCATTCTTCCTGGTGCTGTGGGTCACTGAGGACCAGTATCTATTTCCCTTCCCTCCCAGGCAGCTGTCCTTCCTCATGGTAAGCTGGGTGCTTCAAGAAAGGCATTTCCCTCATCCATTCAGGCAGAAAGGCAGCTGAGCTTGACTCTTCCAGCCTTTCCGAGTGTGTCCAAGGGTAGCTGGGGGCAACTCTGTGAACCCATGAACAGGCCTGCGGGCTCCACTGGAGCAGTCACAGACCAAGCACATGCACACATGGACCCACCTCCAATACTCTGACACCACCCAGGCGGCGGACGGGGTACCCTTATACTGGCCTTGACTTACCAGTTATGTCCCCTGCCCTTCCACCTCTCCACCCCAAATCAGAGGGAAAGCAGCAAACCCCTCTAACGGCACGGTGGTGGTCATCAGTGCCCAGGCTGCACTGGGCCACCGCAAACCCCACCTCCCCATACCTGTCTGAGTAGTGGGGGCGGGAGGGGTGCAGACAGCCACCAAGCCTACCCCAGCACATGTCTGCTGGCAGCAGGACATCTGCCTTTCCCGTGACCACAATATCCCCTACAAGTGGACCGCCCCTGAAACCCTCTCCCGAGGGCTTTATGCCATCAAATCTGACATCTGGTCCTTTGGGATTCTCCACCATGAGATGTTGAGCAGGGATCAGATGCCCTATCCAGGTGCTGGGCCCCCAACAGTGTCCCTGATAGTGGGAGGGCCAGAAGGTTGCTGTCACCTGGACTTGGCACTTGCACCAGCCAGCCTCCCAAGGGCGGCCCTCTTGGGACATCAGGAGAGTGTGCAGGGGTGCAATGGGCAGGAGCTCAGCCCAGGGTTTCCTGGGAGGGGGCAGATGGCAGCCTGGCATCCCAGGGGTGAGGGGAGGCTAGGTTGGCACCAGCTTCCAGACACTGAAGCCCCTCTGGCCCCCACCACAGGAATGTCCAACCATGAGGTCTTCCTGAGGGTGGACTCAGGCTACTGCCTGCCCTACCCTCCAGAGTGCCCACCCGCCGCACACAAGCTGATGCTCTTGTGTTGGCACAGGGACCTGGAGCACAGGCCCTGCTTCAAAGCTCACAGGAGAAGGTCTCCTGTGTCAGCAGGTATGAGAACCCACTCTTAGTGTGACACCCTCCTTGCTGCTGTGGTGGTGGTTGCCAGGCAAGGTCCTGTGAAGATGGGCCCGGGTGCTGTCCTGGACCTCCCATTAGGACAGGCCAACTAAAGGTGCTGACAGTCCTGACAGTCCCCAGAACCAGGCTGGACACCTGGGGACAGTGCTTGTCCAGCTGTGGGCCCGCCTTGTCCTGGGGCGGGGGAAGCATGCCATCTGCAGTCCAGGGGCTGAGGCTGCCAGTCCTCCTATCTGCTCCTTCTAAGACACCAACTCCTGGAAAGTGCCAGGGCCCACCACAGCCAATGCCAATTCTGGAACCCTCCCAGAGCATGGCTACCCTCCTTTCTAGAGGGAGTGCCCCTGTTGCTGGTCCTGACCCAAAGCCCACCAGCTCAGTCAGGACCAGGGGTCAGCTTCCCCAGGTGGTGCTTGGGAAGGACATGGGATTTGGCTGGGCTCACCATATGCCACCTGGCCCATGCCTCTCTCCTGACTTGGAGGTAAAGTGAACTTCCCAGGATTCTGGGAAGATGGGCTGTTTGCTGATAGGGCACTGCTGTTTCCTGCCTGGGGCTAGGTGCTATCCGTGTCTTCCTGCCATGACTATCAGCAGCTGCCCACATGAGCTCTGAGGGACTCATCTAGACAATGGGTAGGCTGGGTAGTGCTCAGGCTATCCTCTGGGACACCTCCCCCAACTCTGGGTCCATCTGAAGAGGTGGGAAGACAGGCCTCTCCTACCCAGCCTCTTCCCTGGACACAACTGGGTCAGACAGGTGGCTGCAGCCCTAAGGGGCCACAAGCTACTCTGATGCCTTGGATTGGACCTGTGCTGCTATTTATAGCACACCACAGGGGAAGAGGAGAAGGAGTGGAAACCGGGCTCCCTTAACCTCATACTAAGTCCCCATCCACCCCCTTGCTAAGCTGCCCTCTCCTGACCAACAGACCTGGGACAATCCCTGCTGGCCACTAAGAGTGTGTGGACACTACTATCCCACCACTCATGCCTGTGGGAGGAGGCTGGCAGAGGATGGCACAACACACCCTCCCCAGGTCCCTGGTTGGAGTTTGTACAAAGCTGGGTTACCCATGGTGAGAAGGGCCCTCTGGAATGCCCCTATACCTTTAACACTTAGTGTTAATTTGGGGTCCCTATGCCCAGAGTTGGGGCGCCCACCCCAGAATGTGTCCTACAAATGGCTAGAAGAGGCAACAGCATTCTAGGAAGGCATCTGGAGGTAACACGACCCAGTGAGCTGCTCCACACCAGCTGAGACAGCCTTGGTCCTGTTCCCTCACTGCCCTCTCTGGTGTCAGCTCTATGTCTTTTGATTACAGTGTTTAGTCCATTCACATTCAAAGTAATTATAGATATATATGTGTTTAGTACCACTGTTTTTACTTGTTTTGTCATTGTTTTTGGAGTTTTTCTCTGTTCCTTTCTTGTCTTTATCACTTTTGGTCTTTCCTTCTCACTCAAAAAGTTCCCTTTAATTTTCTTGCATGACTGATTTTGTGGTCAGGAACTCCTTTAGCTTTTGTTTGGAAAACTATCTCTTCTGTTCTGAATGATAGTCTTGCTGGATAGAGTATTCTTGGCTGTGGATTTTTCCCCATTAAGCATGTTGAATATATCATGTTACTTTCTTCTGGCTTGTCAAATTTCTGTAAAGATATGTACTGCTAACATTATGGGTCTTCCCTTATAAGTTGGGGAATTCCTTTGTCTTGCTGCTTTTAGGATTTTTTTTTTCTTTATCACTGTATTTTGCATATGATATGTCTTGGTGCCGGCCTGTTTTTGTTGATTTTGCTGGGAGTTCTCTGTGCCTCTGGATATCTCTCTCCTTCCCCAGATTAGGGAAGTTTTCAGCTATGATTTCCTCAAATAAACCTTCTGCCCACTTTTCTCTCTCTTCTTCTTGTGGGACTCATATGATACAAATGCTATTAGGTTTGATGGAGTCACTGAGTTCTCCACGTCTACTCTTGTGATCCATAATTCCTCTATCTCTCTTTTGTTCAGCTTCATTATTTTCCATAATTCTATCTCCTATATCACTTATTCATTCCTCTGCTTGTTCCATCCTTGTGGTCATTGCATCAAGTCAATTTCAAATCTGTTATTGCATTTTTCATTCTACCTGATTGTTTTTTAGCTCTTTTATCTCTGTGGTAAGAGTCTTCCTGAGGTCTTCCACACTATTCTCAAGGACAGCTAGTATCCTTATGACTGTTGCTCTAAATTCCGCATCAGGTGTATTACTTTTATCTGTTTTGATTAGATCTTTGCCCATGACCTTTTCTTGTTCTTTCTTTTGGGATGCATTCTTCCATCTTGGGCATTTTGTCTAGGTATCTCTCTATGTTAGAAAATCATTTTATTTTTCACAAGTAATGGCTTTATGAAGAAGAACTCATATACTCTTCCTGGCTTGGCATTTCAGGAAGTGTCTCTGATGTGTGCTGTGTGCATTCTGCTGCCATGTTTTGGTGCTCTAACCCTCAGATCAGTCATTTGTAAAGGTTCTCCTTGTGGGGAGTGGTTGGAACTTGGCTAGAATGCGGGAAGTTTTAACCAGGTTTGTTTTGATCTGCTTGTTAAATGAGACCAGATGCTATTTCCATTTGAACTGAAGTTTTGCAGACTATGTGGGCATTATATATGGTGAGTCCTGGGGGTTTGTGCTGGTCTTCTGGGGGAGGGTCCCATTGTGCTGGTCCTTAGGAGCACCTGCTGAGAAAAACAGTACCAGCAGAGTGCAGGGGGAGTGGGATCTGGTGTAAGCAGATTAGGCAGCCAATGTTGGTACTGTACTGTTTGTTTGCTGAAGTTGGTGTATGCTGAGGGATGAGGGAAGGAAATGGCACCTGCCAGCAACTTTGTCTCTAGAGAAGGGAGTCTGTGGTCATTGTCCTCAGGGAAACCCTCCCCGAAAAGCAAATAATTCCCTCTCATGAATCCTAGGCATAAGAAAAACAGGATTTTTTCTTAGATACTTACTGTGAGAACCTCTTAGAACTCCTGGTGGTAAACCCCACAGAAGTGACCCCCTATGACTGGGTCCCCATGGAAGTTTTAACCTTTGAAATTGTGCGTGCTGAGTTTCTAGCATTAATCAATTACAATTCAAGTTTTCCTACCCTGGCACTGTGGTTCCTATGGAAGTTTCTGCTCCAGCAAGTCATGTCTTCAATTTGGAGGTAGCAGTGTTCCTTGTGGCCTCGCTTCTCTGAAAAATCTAAATAAAGTTGTTCATTTTTCTTATAGTAGAAGCAGACCATTAAATTAATTAAATAAAGGAAGCATAGGAAATGGAGTTAAGTCTTAGGAAGAAGTACTGTCAATAATGAGCATATAAAAAGTGTTTGATTACCCAAATAGTTATAATGGGAAAAGATGATTATAAATTATAATTATTGACATGGAATAGATAAACAACATATAGGTTATCCCATTTTGTCAGTTATCAGTCACCCTAGCTGAGCTTTGTACAGGCATTAGACAGCCAACATTGAACAACAATATCCAGAGTGCCATAATTAACCTTTTCAATGAAAGGAAGATCTATATTACAAATGCATGAATATAATCAAGTTACACAATTGCTAAGCCTGACTTATTCTTGTATAGAGTAAACATCATCTAATGTCTTTATGGAGCTACACTAGATATTATGGAACTATTCCTCAAGATGTGATTTTGGATGAGGAAAATTACCTGAACAGATACTCTATTGAACTCCAATTTCTACACCCTGAAGCCTGCAACAGATAAATATGTTATGTTAGAAATATTCCTTTCAATTCATTAATTGGATTAGCTAATTAAGAAAGTTGCATTGTTTTAGGAATGTCACAGTGTAGAAGTTGCTAATGCAAAAAATCTTAATTCACTACACATGTAATTGAGAAGTGGAGACTGTATTCCTTATGAAAAAATTAACTATGGGTTTTCATTCTGTATGAACAAGAAATAAGCTATAATTGTTAGTAAGCCATTTTTTAAGCCAGACATTGTAATAGCTAACTACTGCTGTTACTATATTTAGCTAACATGCAGGTCTATGCTAATACACCATTTTGCAGATGAGCAATCTGAGGCAAAGAGAATTTTAGCAGCTGGCCCCTAACCACCCAGATAATTAAATGCAATGCAGGTATTACAATACTGGCTTATCTGACTGCAAAGCTTACTTTCCTTTCTTCTATTTTTATATCTTTTAAATTATTAACTTTGTACACAAAATGTTATTTATAATGTGAAGTTGCAATAGTTTTAGAGACAGATAAACACATGGTTTGTTGGTAAATATTTCTTTATCAGTTACTATTTCTCTATTGTAAGACACTATCTGGAGGAGTATTTTTTTTTTATTGTTCCATTTAGTACTGTCATTCCCTCCCTCAAAATACAATCTAATTGCCACTTTTTAATATAACAACAGCTTTTTTTCTGCTTTGTTATTTTCCACAGGAACTACATCTAATCATGAGTGGTCTCTCTGCTACCATGCGTAAGTTATCTGTTGCTGTATGACAGACCATTTGAAAACATGTGGACTTAAAATGATTACTTCTTAAGAGTCTGTGGTTATGCCAGGCAGTTTTTTTGATGTTATCTGCTAGGCTCACTCACATGATTGCAATCACCTGATTACTTGGCTGGAAGTGGGTGATTTACTACAGTCTTACATATATGTATCTGGAGCTATGGTGCTAGTTATTGGCTGATCCTCCCACTTTCAAGTCGGTGTCTCATTTCATAGTGTAGCTTAGGTTCCCTACAAGAAAGCCAAAGCAAATACAACAAGGACTCTTGGACTATGCTGTGGAACTCACACAATGCTGCGTTTGCCCATTCTTACTGTTCAAGCAAGTTACAAGACTCAATTCAAGATGTAGTGAAATAGTCTTCAACTTGTGATAGAAGGACTACAAAATATTATAATCATGTTTTTTAATCTACCACCGTCGTGTACTTTTATTTTTGTCTTATTACTAGAATTAGTGCTAGTTTTGATAATATTAAGAGCTACAGAATAATGTAGAGCTAAATTTCACAAATCCCAGAGCAAGATGTCCTTGAGTTCAAACCCCAGCTCTACAACTTATTAGTATTGTACACGTGGGCAAATTGCTTAATCTTTCTATATCTCAATTTTCTTATCTACAAAATAGAGATGATCATAATAGTATTTACCAATAAGGCTATTAAGATGGTTGAATTACTTATTTATTTTTTTAATGATTTTATTTATTTGAGAGAGAGAGTGAGTGGGAGAGAGTGAGAAGGAGAGAGCAGAGCCAGGTGAGAGGATGAGAAGCCGACTCCCCACTGAGCAGGAAGCCTGACGTGGGTCTTTGATCCTAGGACTCTGGGATCATGACCTGAGCCAAAGGCAGACACTCAACCAACTGAGCCACTTAGGTGCCCAATGGTTAAATTATTTAATAGTATAAAGTGCTTAGAACAGTAGCAGGCTCATAATAAGCACTATATGTATTAAATACATTTTCTGTACTTTGTTATCTTAGACTTGATTAACCAATACACTAATAGAGTACTTTGAAATAGTTAAGTACTTCCTACATATTTCTCACTGAAATCAAGCTAAAGTTAAGGTGTGTCATTGTGTCAGAGTATTTCAATGTCCATATTGGGAATGAATTTGATACAATCACTTCTCTTCACCTTCACTTTCTGGAAGTTAACCTCAAATATTCTTTCTCCCTTTCCTTTCAGTTTTTAAATATTATCAGTTGTCTTAAATTATCATCTTTGATTTATCCTTTTGTCACTGCCCTGATTCAGACTTTTATTGCCTCCTCATAAATAAAACATTACAGGGACTTCCTTGTAAATAAGACATCTTTTCTTTGTCTTGGTTCGAATTCTCAAACACACAGACTGAGACCTAGACTTAAGTACTGATAATCTATTTGGGGCATGGTCACAGGAAGCGGTGTCTAGGGAATAAGTGGCTAATATGGGCACCAGTGTTCAATTCCACTGATAACTTTGAAAAAGTAGAGAACCTTAACTCATCCACATAAAAGATGGGAGTGGGGCATTCTCCATGAACTTCCACCCCATGCATGAAGATCTACTACCCCCAGGAGCCTTAAAACTCCCCAGCCCTCCCATTGCTTCTGGGTTATTGTTGTGAGGAAACTCTGCAAAAAAGTTTGCAGGATAATGAGTTAAAGTGGGAAAACTAGGAGAGCTTGGTGAGTTTGAACTCACAAGATGAGTCGGAAACCATGAAATCAGAAGTGGGTTGAGAGATGTAATACAATCACTCTGCAACATCTGTCATATACAAACCTAACTGCTATCTGTCTCCAGAAAAAGTCTTCTAAAATCTAACTCTAACCTTAGCACATTTGATTGCCCAAGGATGTCCATCAGTTAATCTCTGGGAACCTCTCGATGTGTTATGTTACATATCAAAAGGGATGGGGCAGATGTGCATCCTCTAGGGAGATTATCCTAGATTATCTAGATGTGGTCAATGTAATTAGATGGGTCCTTAAAAAGAGAAAAATAGACTTCCGGTTTTCAGTTCCTCATAGAAGGAGCTTAGATATGGCCAATCTGTCATCACAAGTAAGAGCTAAACAGATTGAAAAATCAATGACTCTTCTGGGATCCCTATAAGAAAAGACAGAACAGACTATTGCTCCCAACATTGGAGAGACCAGTGAATACAGGGAGTGTATGCTTACTGAAACAGACAAGACGAAACTGCCTCAGGAGCCAGTGGGCCTGTAGGAAAACCTGAACTGTAACTGACAAATGCTGAAGACTCAGTACAGACAAGTCTGGCAGTTAAACTTCAGGAGTTCCCAATCAGAGAGAAGGACCCACAGTACTGTGAGACTTAACTCCTGGACTTTGACCAGATTTCTACAGTAAACATGGTAGAGTAAACCTCTTGGGCTTCCAACCCAGGAGGTGCTGGAGTGTGAAGGATGGAAAGAAACAATTTGAAAAATACCAGAGTACCCTGTTGTTTTGAAGGTCTACCCTCAGGAAAGTCTAGTTAACCAGAGACTAATCTGCAGGAATATTATCAAAGCCTTACTGATCTGAGGAAGGAAAACACCAAACTCTAGCCCATTCTAACTATTCCGTGCCACCTGAGGAAGGGGAGGAAGAAAAATAGCCCTAAGGAACACTTGTTCATAGTGTAGAGGCATAAGCTCATGAAAAGACCAAAACTTTATCACAGAATTATGGAATATGTTCCCTTCCCCCACAACTCACCACCACAATACTGAAGCCTTTTTTTTAACAGTTCCTTTCCTGTTCCATATCCCCACTTATCAAGAAAAGATTGCAAGTCATACCAAAAGGCAAAAGCAAACAAAAAAACAACTCAAAGAGACAGAAAGCATTGAACCAGACAGGTCAAGGAAGTTGGAATTATCAGGCCAGGAATTTAACTAATTGATATGCTAATTGATTTAACGGATAAGGTAGACATGGTGGGGTGCTTGGATGGCTCAGTCTCTTTATTGTCTGCCTTTGGCTCAGGTCATGATCCCAGGGTCCTGGGATTGACACAGAATTGGGCTCCCTAATCAACAGGGAACCTGCTTCTCCCTCTCTCTCTGCTCCTCTCCCCCCCTCCCCCATTCATGCTTGCTCTCTCTCAAATAAATAAATTAAATTAAATGAAAAAAGACAGCATGTAAGAGCAAATGGGCAATCCAAGCAGAGAGATGCAAATCCTAAAAAAGAACCAGAAATGAATGTTAGAGACAATTAAAAAAGAGAGAGAGAGAGAGAGAACAGAAATAAATAGCTTTGATAGACTCACTACCATACTGGACATAGTTGTGGTAAGAATCTCTGAGCTAGAGAATATAGCAATAGAATCCTTGAAAACTAAAAAGCAAAGAGAATAAAGACTGGCAGGGAAAAAAAAGCACAACAAACAAACAAACAAACCCAGAATACCCAAGGACTAAGACAACTATGAAATGTGTAACATACAAGTAGTAGTTCTGCGAAAGACAATCTTGAGATGACTGAGTACTAGCCACAGGTTTACAAAAGGTACATGTGATAAAGGACATTATACAAAATATACAAAGAACACTTAAAATTCAACAAGGAAAATAACTTATTTAAAAATGGGCCAAATACCTTAGACATTTCACCAACAGAGAGGTACAGATGGCAAACAGACATATGAAAAGACACTTCATATCACATATCATTAGGGAAATGCAAGTTAAAACAATAATTATACAGTTCTAATAATGTCCAAAATCAGAGCACTGGATAATGTCCAGCACAGAATGCTCATGAGTATGTGGAAGAGCAAGAACTCTCATTTATTGCTGGTATAAATGCAAAAGAATAATACCATTTTGGACAATAGCTTAAAGGTTTCTTACAAACCCAAATGTATTTTTATCACACATTATAGTAAGTGCAGTCCTCAATATTCACCCAAAGGAACTGGAAACTATGTCACACAAAACTGGACACAAAACCTACACTTGCATGTTTATGTAAACTTTCTTCATAATTGCCAAAACTTAGAAATAACCAAGATGACTCTAACTAGGTGAATAGATAAATGTGATATATCTGGACAATGAAATATTATTCAGTGCTAAAAAGCAATGCTCTATCAAGCCATGGAAAGGCATTTAGGAAACTTAAATGCATATGACTAAATGAAAGAAACCAATCTGGAAAGGCTACATACTGTTTGATTCTAACTATATGACATCTAGAAAAAGAAAAACTATGGAAACAATAAAAACACCAATAGTTACCAGCAGTATGGGGTGGGAGGAGAAATGAATAGAACACAAAAAAAATTTCAGGGCAGTGAAAATTCTCATTATGGTATTATAGGCATGTCCTCATATCTTTTTCCAAACCTGTAGAATATGTAACACCAAGAGTTATTATGAAAGAAAACAATGGACTTTGAGCAATGATGATATGTCATTGTACTTTCATTCTTGGTTTAAAAACAAAACAAAACAAAACACCATTCTGAGGAGTGGTGTTGATAATAGGGGAGGTTATATATGCATGGGACCAAAGAGTATGTGAGAAAGCTCTGTACCTTTTTCTCATTGACTTGTAAAACTGAAGGTGCTCTTAAAAAAAAAAAAGTTCAGAAAATTAGAACACCTTCTCTGGTTGTAAGAAGAGATAAGGCAGAACACTGAAGCACAAAATGAGGTTACAAGTATGAGAGGATTTGATAAAGAGAGGCACAGACAGGAACTAGAGAGTGGCCTCTAGGAGCTACTGGTGGCTTACAGGTGCCAGGAAGCACCTGTATCTCAACTGAACTGCTGTGAGAAACTGGACTTTTCTACCAACCTGAATGAACTTGGACTCATCCAAGAGCCTCTTGATAAGAGCCCAATCAACACCTTGATTTCTGCCTTCTAAGGATAGGTCAGGTAAACCAATTGAGCCAACAGAGATTCTTGACATTCAAAGCCATGAGAGAATACATTTGGGTTGTTTTATACCACTAAACATGTATGTCTTTATGGCATTAATAAATAACTAATACGATGTGTAGAGAACTTTCCAATTAGTTCCTATCACTTTCCTGGATGATGACAGAATTCCTTAGCTGAACATTTGTTCTGCACCCAACCTAGGTCTCCACTGGTAGCTCCTACCACCCCCTGGAGGTATTTAGGTCAAACAATATCAAAATTACTTTCAAGATGCCCACCCCTCCATCCATATCATCTCATATTTTTTTTTAAGATTTTATTTATTTATTTGGCAGAGTGAGAGATTATAAGTAGGCAGAGAGGCAGGCAGAGATAAAGGAGGAAGCAGGCTCCCCGCTGAGCAGGGAGCCCGATGCGGGCCTCGATCCCAGGACCCTGAGATCATGACCTGAGCTGAAGGCAGAGGCTTTTACCCACTGAGCCACCCAGGCGCCCCCTCATTATTTTTTTTAACTGCTTTTTAAACCTTCTGTTCTCTTTGCCTTAAATTATTATGTTTTCCCTGACTGATATTCTCCTATTCAAACTTGGAAAGAAATTTCACCTACACAAGAAAACAAAGAAAACTTTGGGCACAGAGAACAACAACAAAAAAAGTCAAGGCAAGAGAAAGTGGAACTGAAACAAAATATGTAGGCATTTAAATGCAATTAGAGAAGCATAAAGAGATAAAGCAGGCTAAGGAGGGAGAGAACTGATCTAGAATGATCATGTATACAATGGTACAATGCTCATGCTTTAATTATTTGAGAGGATCCCCTGAAAGATATTTAACAGAGGATTGTATAGTTATATTTAATGCTTTTTTTTTAAGAGGGCGCCAAGGCAGTATGAAAGTATTTGAAAAGGTCATAATGTAAGTTATCTACGGAGTCAATAGACATGATAAAGATGTGAAACAGGTTTGTGACAGAAGTGTTGGTGGGGACAGTACTTAAACAGTTGACTTAATATGTTCATAAAATCTAATGCTCCACAAACAACCTGAATGAATCTTGAAAATATTATGTTAAATTTGCACACAAAAGTATACACACCATGTGGTTCTATTTATATCAAGTTCAAGAACAGGTAAAACTAAATTGTGATGATAGATTTCAGATGAACAGTTGCCTTGTGGGACTGAGTCTGACTGCAAGGGTCATGAAGGAACATTTAGGGATGTTGGAAATATACAATACCTTGATTTAGGGTAGTGCTTTCACAAGCGTATACATTTCTCAAAACTGAACCCACTGTGCATTAAAATCTGTGCATTTCATTGTATGAATATTGTACCCCCAACAGAGTTGATTAAATAATTCTAAGGCAAAATTAGCAAAAATACAGATGTCAGCAGTAAGGAGAGAAGACAGTCAAACAGATCAAAAACTTCAGACTCCTGACTTGGATATCGAAACCTAGGAATGTGACAAATTGAGAGGGGAATTCATAAGGTGCAGTTTGGATTAAGAGAAAAATATGAGCATGATGAGTTCATTTTGCAATATTTAGTCTGAGATAAGTATGAAGTAGCCAAATAGGACTGTTTGGATTTTTAAGCTTGAAGTTCAGGATAAAACATAAGAGTTTGATTCTGTCAGTTTTGCTGTTGTGAATATGCCTTCATTTATTTATATTTAACTGGTTATTGCTGATATCCAGAGAAGTCACTCATGTTTATACACCAACTTTGTAACTTCCTACTTTACTAAATTCTCTAAATCCTTGTAATTTATAATCATTCCCACAGCTTTTCTATGTAGACAAGCATAGTATCTGCAAGGAATGAAATTACTTCCTTATTCTCAACATTTAATTACTTATTTGATATCTTCATTCTCTCTGAAGTCACTCCAGCACAAGAAAATAGATGGAGGTGAGACAGGGAGGCCTTGGTCCAGCTCTGACATTAGATTTTCTTTGTAATTCATTGGTTCTTTTCCTGTTCTGGTCCTCAGTCTGTGTGGTGTAATCTTCACTAGCATGTGTTTCAGATACAAACAAAAGTACACTTAGGTCTTGATAATGCCATTCAATAGTGACATGATTTTAGAGAAGTTATTGAACTTTAGTGAGACTAAGTTTTGATCACTGCAACTTGAAAAGAATAATACTTCTTTGCAGGTACATTGTGAGGAGAAAGTAATAAACAATGAAATACCATCCGTGGCAAATTATTTGGAATAATATCTACAAATTTTATTTCTTTATATTTATCCTTCTTTGTAATATGGCTCTACAGCAACTCCTAACTCCCAGGAAGGACTAGAGTTTTTCACTTCTTTTGAATTGAGTACTTTTGAGCCTTCTTTTAACCATTAGAATGCAGTGCATATGATGATATATCAGTACTTTGATCCTAGGCCTCAAAAGTTCTCTGACTCCAGATCTAGTCAATTGCTAAAAAAAAAAAAAAAAAAGTGAGTGCAGACATTATTCCTTAGGTTATTGAATGCTTCAAACTATTTAAACAGCTTTTTCAGTTATATTATAAATACAAACACATATATATAATATAAAATTATTATAATATAATATAATATAATATAATATATAATACATTTTTTTTAGTTTAAAATATCTCTTGTCTTCCATTGTTTTGATTTTCTTCTTTTGGGATTTCAGTTTTACATAATTTAGGTCTTTTTTTTTTGCCTATCTTCCAAATCAACTAGTTTGGTTCTGACCATATTTATACATTGTATTTCTTCCTATATCTCAACTTTAATCTCTTGGTGGTTTTGCTAAACTTCCAATACCCATTATTAAATTCTCATTTGAATTAATTTTTGTTCAAACTCATGGCTATTTGATTTTCATTCCTGATACTAGGGTTTTTATCATTCTTTGCTGAGCTCAGTCAACTTTTGTTTCATATCTTCTTGTTTTTGTTTTCTTTTCCTATCTATTTCTCTTCTTTTTGAATTTCTGATTCAAGTTATTTATTCATTTCTCTAAATGCTTCTTTGTAGATATTTATTTTGAAGTGTTGTATTATGGTTAACTTCTGCTTTATGATATTTTTGTTGGAGTAACCATCTTTAAAATACTTTGATCTTTTCATTTTCCATTTTTGTATAGTAGTCTTGCATTAAAAAATCTTTCTGCACTGTGCATTTTATAGACATTTCTTATGATTTTTGCTGTTCTCCACTTAACTAAGAACTTGAGATATATGTGGTTTTCATGTCTTCTTATAGATCATAGTCTTTGAATGTTTATTAGGAAATTCAAATTATTAGGACTATTACTCTAATTAACCTATTACTTTAATCACCTCAGAAATCTCCTTTTCATTTTTGAAATATATTTTTTTCTAGATATAGAATTCTATGTTGACAGTTTTTTGTTTGGTTTTGGTTTGTTTTCATTTTACAGTTATTGCTCCTCTATCTCTGGCCTTCTTTCTGTCTGGTGATAATTCACTGGTCATTTATATCATTATGTTTTGCTGTCTTCTGTTTCTGGCTTCTTTCACTAGTGTAATGTTTCTATAGTTGATCCATGTTGTCACACATATCTGTGCTTCCTTTTTATGGCCAAAAAAAAAATATATCCCACTATAGATATGTCGTCGCATTTGGATAGTTTCTGTCTTTTGAGTATCATGATCCTTGAATTTAATGTAAAAAGAAAAAAATATCCTCTGGCAGGACTTTCCCATGAGACTTCCAGAAATGTATTATACTTGAGGGAAACATTAGGTTTAAACTAGGTGTTATGAAATATTTCTCTTTGTTCTACTTATAAATCACTTTTTTATAATATAAATCTAACAAAGCAGGAATATTTCACAGTTTGTGTTCTTTCTCTAGAGTTATGTGGTCAATTATCCATAGAATGAATGAATAAATAAATATATTTGCTGTGCTTAATAACATCGAATATTCCCTACTCAACAGTTTCTTTAGGTAGACATATTTTTCCCATACATTCAATTGTATTAGGTTCATTATTGCTGTAAGTTTGTTCTACTTATGGGAAGAATGCATCTAATGTTGGTTTTTGTAGAGAATATCTCAGGCATTTGTTATAGCAATCAGGGAAAGTTCCAAATTTTATCTGCAGAATGTCTAATATGATACTTTATAGTCATTATTTAGGAATACAAGTTGGTTATTTACTAAGTAGCTTCATACTAGATTATAGTATCTTTATTTCTTAAGTCCATGGACATTCAACCTAAAACTTGCTCAACATGTATGAATTTGTTCATGAATTTATTAGTTATCAGTACGCTAAGTGAGAAAAAAAATGGCCACGCTACTCTGTAGCTCCTTTAATTAAATATGGAGTTTATTTCTATGTCCCTTGAAACTGAATACTCCTAGTGACTTCCTTTGAACAATAAAATTCAGAACAACTGATATAAGGAGTATAAGCCTGGATCTCAAGAGGCCTTTTGGTGTCCATTGTTCCTGTCTGTGGACCTCATCACCTTTTGCATAAATCTGGGCTAAGGTAAAGTTGAGAGATCACATGGAACAGAACTAAGCCATCCAAAGAGAGACTCCTCTATACCAACCAGCTGCTAGTCATCCTGGCAGATGACCACAGATGTTTGTATGAATCTTGTCAAGGCCAGTGAGAAATGTACAAAAATAAACCCAGCCCAAAATGCAGATTCACAGAATATAGATCTAAATAGCCGATGGCGATTTTAAACAACCAAGTTTTGGCTTGAATTGTTATAACACAAAGTTAACTAATACAATTGATATAATGGTCAAGAAAGCCATGTATAGGGGTGCCTGGGTGGGTCAGTGGGTTAAAGCCTCTGCCTTCAGCTCAGGTCATGATCTCAGGGTCCTGGAATCGAGCCCCGCATCACGGCAGGGAGCCTGCTTCCTCCTCTCTCTCTGCCTGCCTCTCTGCCTACTTGTGATCTCTCTCTCTCTCTCTCTCTCTCTCTCTCCCTTTGTCAAATAAATAAATAAAATCTTAAAAAAAGAAAGTCATGTATATAAACTCATATAGTTACAATAAGTTTCAAAATTAAAAAAATATATATTTGTGAGAATTTTTGAACTTTAGATGCACGAACTATACTTGTTGAAGACAATGGTAATCATCTCTTCTACTACATTTTCATCCTGGATTGTTTTATATGAACAAGCAACAAAAGCATTCTATCAGATAATCTTTTATGATCATCTGTGAAATCAGTTGTTAACTTTGAGAAAGTTTGGCTATTGTAAAGTTATTTATTGAAAAACAAAAGCAAGCTTTCCTACACATGAAAGATGAAAATGTAAAAATGTAAAATGTATCAATTCAGTAAGAAATGTTAGGTTAAGGAATTTTCCTCACTATAAATTACCTTCATTTCCTTCAGACATGTGAAATTGGAAAAATAAAACCTATAGATGTTCACATTGTTAATAATGAGGTGTTTGATATTCAGCAGGAATTGTGGCCAGCATCCTTTCTGTTTCTTATACAAATGCAAGAAATATACAGTGAATGAAAATCAGCTGGAAGATTTGCTATCTCTGAAGAATTAATCTGTTAGCAAAATCAGATGTGCAACTTTAGAAATGGAAGGGCTTAAGTCATATAATTTAATTAACCTTTGTTAGTTCTAAAGATGAAATAGAAATCCATGGTAAGTTCTTTCTCCAGTGATAAAAACACCTAGTGTTACACATTTGTTCAGGATCTAAGTTTTCAGGTTACCAGTTAAATAATTATTTATATACATTCTGATTAATATCATTATTTATTATCATAAAACTGAGATTCAAATTCAATTAGTGGTAAATAAACAAATATTTAGAAATTTTCAAGAATTTAAAAGCACTTAGTATAAGTTCACTTAAAAATTTCATGTTTTTAAAAAATATTCCTCCAAGTACATTGTATTTTTTTCTTTATCCTACAAAGTACGAAATAAAAAAGGCTTTTGAAATTTTTTTTACATATATAGGTTTGCATACAGTGCTTTAATACACCAACTGCTTTACTTATTAGGAATTTTTGCTATTTTATTTACTTTTATGAAGTGTGAGATTAATTAGTTTCAAAGGAAAAAAAATTTCTTCCAAAAGCTAATTATAGACATAAGGACAGTGGCTGGAATTATGTATCTTGGAATGAAATAGTTTTGGCTTGATTTTTAGCTCCACCTCTTACTAAATCTGTATTTGGGGGGTAGTTACTTTATATCTAAGTTGCTTTATTTTTATGAGATTTAATTACCTCATCATTGAAAAGGCTTGATAAGATTGTTTTGAGAAATAAATGTATATAGGTAGAAAACACAAATCAATGAGTGTTTACTATATGAATAGTAAGAGTAGCAGAAGTAGTAGCTGCAGCAGCTATAGTAAATAAAATGCAAAGATGAGACTCACAGGACCCCTTTTTGTTGGATTTGTAGGTCTTCAAAGTCTGTTAGCGGGTATGGTTGTTTTTAGTCTGGTTGTCAAAAACAGAACTCCTGTTTTTGGTAAAAAACAGAACTCCTGTTTTTGGTAAAGAGAAGAACCTTAGAGTTCATATCCAGGGAAGAATTTTTTTTGAAAAATAGGTTTTGGGGTGCTTAGGTGGCTCAGTTGATTAATTACCCGACTTTCGCTTCTGGCTCAGGTTGTGATCTTGGGTAGCGAGATTGAGCCCCAGGTCCATCTCTGTGCTTAGCACAGAATCTGCTTAGGATTCTTGCTCTCCTTTCCCTCTGCCCTTGCCCTGTGCTCATGTGTGTTCTTTCTCTCTCAAATAAATAAATATCTTAAAACAAACAAACAACAAAAAATGACAAAAACAAAATGAAAGAACAGAAAGAAAAAGAAGAAATATGGGTTTTTAAAAGACAGTTACCCAAGCAGGACAGAGCTTCAGTGCTGAATGACTCTAGGTAAGGTGACTGATGCTGAGGATGATCCTGTAGAATCTTCGAATGCAACTCCTAACGTGTTTCAATCAGATACATTTTAGAATGACACATTAATTTTCTAAATAGAAAAAGTTACATTTCCGGTATATGGAAAATTAGTGTGAATAAGCTGATTTCCCTAATGAGATAAGAGAAAACAAATTTGAGAAATCAGCAAACATCAGTTTAAATAGAGGTATTGGAATTTTTCCTGCAGTGCTACTTCTTTATCTTGTCCATTCCCACCCTTTCCCCCCCACCCCCTGCCCTGTTCCTTTTACATTAATTATTTTTTTAGTGGTTGAAATTGTCAAAAGTGAATCAATTTCTACAGAAGCACTTCTCTAGGGAATACTGCAAAATTATGATTCTGAGAGAAAATTTTTGCAATATAGTCAGTACACTGGGAACCCTAAATATATTTTATCCTGTTTTATATCAATCTGATTCTAACAACGGGTATATCAAGTATATGAATGGCTATTGTGGCAGAAAAACAAAAATAAAGAAGTGCTCTAGGTTAGAATTTTTCAGATTTTTTTTGAAAGTTTGGTCACTTTTTAAAATTTTGACCATCTATACACACACACACGTACATACACACATATATATTTATTATATATATGTAATTAAATTTTATTTTACTAAATATGATCCATTCTATTTTAATCTGTTCTTTAAACAAAAAAGTTCTCTTGTAGTTTTAGTTCTTATAGGTAAAGAGCTTTGAAGCTGCCATTTCAGTTCTTACGAGTTGAAAAATTTTAAACTAAAAATTTATGTGCTTTCTTGGACTCATCAACTAAAGTCATAGAGCAAACTGGCATCCTAAAATATGGAGAGACAAATTAAAATAAAAGTCACAACCAACATCTACTTACCTGGAGCAGCAGCTGCTAAAGCCAGAAACAAATAAGAATAGATAATTTTGGTGAATGCCAGAGACTGTGCACTGGAATAGAGGGTGAGGAATTCCCACAGACTGTTGTGTAAGCAGGTGCTCCCATTTCTCTGGGTGTTACCTCCAGGAACCTTACCAGTCTCTTGCTGTGGAGAGCTAAGCAAGATACCCTTCTGGCGCTGGCAGTGGAAAGGGAAAAGTAATCATTGTGAAATACATCCAAATCTTTACATCTAACAAAGTTTGAATCTGCAGGGGCAAACATCAGATAGTGTTGTTCCATCTAGAGGAAGATCACTTCTCAATTCCATCTTTCTATCCTTTCTGACTCACCTAAGTATGAATAAAAAGTTAAGTAACATGTGTAAAGGGGAGCCTGGGTGGCTCAGTCACTTAAGTGGCTGCATTCAGCTCAGATCATGATCACAGGATTCTGGATGGAGCATCATGTTGGCCTCCCTGCTCAGAGAGGAGTCTGCTTCTCCCCCTGATTCATGCTCTCTCCTTCTCTCTTTCTTTGTCAAATGAATAAATAAAATCTTTTAAAAAATCACTAGAAGAACATTTTCAGAAAAAAAGAAAGAAAGAGAGAGAGAGAGAAAGAAAGAAAGACAGGAAGGAAGAAAGGGAAAAAGGAAGGAAAGGGAAAAAGGAAGGAAAAAGAAAAGAAATATATGTAAATGTCACATTCCAGGAGCATGAGGCCACAAAAGACTGAGCTTTAATATTAGCATAATAGGATACTTCCTCTACAATCACCACAACATCAGTTGGGATTCCAGTGTAATAGCAGTGAATTATAGCTAAAGGAAAATACCTTGCTAGATGCACCCTTATCCTGAGAAGGAATTATTAGAATGGTCCAAAGACAATAATAAAAACAAAAGCAAGAATGGGAGAATTTTTGTGATCTGGCACACACAATTATAGCAAATATTAAATACAGATTTACTTCGAGGCAGAATAACCTAATTCTTCACACTAAAGACATATATAGTTCAGTTTCTATTATCCAATACATTTTGTCTGGTGTCAACTAAAAGTTACACAGCATACCAAAAGCCAAAAGCCAAAAAAAAAAAAAAAAAGAAAAGTTCTGAAGAGGCAAATCATTCATTATAACAAGACCCAAATATGACATAGATGTTGAAATTATCAAATGGAGAATTTTAAAGGACTATGATTAATATGTTAAGGGATCTAATGGAAAATTATGCAGGACAGAAACTCAGATCTATATAAAGACAGGGAGAGCATCAAAGAAGTAATACATAAAATCAGTACTTTTGAAATTTTCCCATTCTTAATTGAGCTAAGAAATAACGGTTTAGATTAAAAATATGACAACATATTGGGGATTACAGCATACGGATAACTTAAATGAAAGCAACATCAAAAGGGACAGAAAGAATAAATTAGGGAAACTATTAAAAGATATCTACAGTATACATGAAGCAGCATAGTCTACTTATTTGGAGGTTGACTTAGTTAAAATCTATGTTGCCAATTCTATGACAACAACTGATTTTTTTAAGTAAGTATAATATGCTAAGAAAAGAGACAAAATATAATAAATTGGAATGATCCATTAAAACTTGAAAAGGCAGATGGGGGAAATGAACATAAAAAATAGAAAATCACTAAGACAGAAGATTTTACTCCAACTGTATCAGTCATTTTACTGTATCTTTTTAATTGAGGTATAACTTACATTTAACATACCAGTGTCAGCTGTACAAAATTATAATTCAGTATTTGTATACATTGTGAAATGATCTCTATAATAGTCTAACATCTGTCACAAATCATAATTATAATTTATTTCCTTGTAATGAGAAATTTCAATATTTACTGTTTTACCAACTTTCAAATATGCATACAGTATTTTAATTATAGTCACTTTGCTCTGCATTACATTTCTATGGCTTACTTATTTTATAGCTGGAAATGGTAGCTTTTGACCCTCTGGATTCACTTGTTTTGCACACTCCCACCTCTGACAATCGCCAATCTCTTCTCTGTATTTATGAGTTTGATTTTTGTTTTGTTTTGGTTTTAGGTTACATATAATTGAGATCATATGTTACTTGTCTTTCATTATCTGATTGTATTTCACTTAATTCTAATGCCCTCAAGGTCAATTGATGTTGCTGCACAGGTCAAGATTTTATTCTGTTATATGGCTAAATATTCCTGTGTGTGTGTGTGTGTGTGTGTGTGTGTAAATCACATTTTCTTTATCCATGAATACCCTGGTGGACATGTAAATTGTTTCAATAACTTGACTATTGTGAATAATGCTGGAATGAACATGGGAGTCCAGATATCTGTCAAGATGGTGATTTTATTTTCTTTAGATACATACCCAGGAGTGGGATTGTTGGATTATATGGTAGCTCTGTTTTTAATTTTTTGAGTAACTTCCATACTGTTTTCCATAATGAATGTACCAATTTACATTCCCACCAACAATGAATAAGTGTTGCCTTTTCTTCATATTCTCTCCATCACTTGTTATTTTTAATCTTTTTAATAATAGCCATTCTAATAGGGTAAGGTGATAACTCATTGTGGTTTTGTGTAGGTTTTTTTGTTGTTGTTGGGAAAAGGGGGCATAAAAATCTATATGCATTTTAATCGAAGTCAGGAATTATAATAAACTCTGACAGTCTGAGTACATCTTTCATTTGATTTACTGTGGGCTGCTAGAATGAGTTCTAAGAATTGTGGCGATCCTATGTGGATAAAAGGAAATTTTCCAGCATATTTTCTCTTTGAAAGTGGAAACTACAGGTCTATGAGATTGACTAATGAGATCATCTTGTACAGCTGTACTAAATGTAATTTTTTCTTTGCATTTCTGCTCATTGTGGTTTTGATTTGCATTTCCCTGATGATTAGTGATATTGAACATCTTTGCAAGTACCTCTTGGCCATCTGTATGTTGTCTTTGGAAAAATGTCTATTTGGATGCTCTGCACATTTTTCAATTGGATTTAATGTACAAATTCTTTATATGCATAAGATATTAACCCCTTATCAGATATAATTTGGAAATATTTTCTTCCTTCATTAGGTTGCCTTTTTATCTTGTTGATGATTTCCTTTGTAGTGTCAAACTTTTCAGCTCAAGATAGTCCCATTTGTTTATACTTGCTTCTGTTTCCTTTGCTTTTAGAATCAGATCCAAAAAAAAAAAAAATCATCAAGATTTATATCAAGAAACTTATAACCTATGTTTTCTTCTAGGAGTTTTATGGTTCCATGTTTTACATTCAAATCCTTAATTCATATTGAGTTAATTTTTGTATATGGTATAAGGTAACAGTCTGGTTTCATTCTATTGTGTGTGGCTGTCCAGTTTTCCCACCACCATTTATTGAAAAGGCTCCCTTTTCTCCATTGCATATTCTTGATTCCTTTGTCATCAAACGATTGACCATACATATATTAGTTTATTTCTGAGATTTCTATTCCATTTTATTGATCTATGTATCTGTTTTTATGCAAGTACCATACTGTTTTGATTTTATAGTTTTGCATTATGTATTATTTTGAAATCAGAGTTTGATACCTCCAGTTTTGTTTTTCTTTTTCAAGATTGCTTTTGTTATTTAGAAACATTTTGGTTCCATACAAAGTTTAGGAATTTTGTTTCATTTCTGTGAAAAAAATGCATCAGATGGAATTTTGATAGGGATGGCATTAAATCTGGATATTGCTTTGGGTAGTGTGGATATTTTAACAATGTTATTCTAATCCATGAGAATGGATTATTTTTTTCCATTTATTTATGTCATCTTCCGTTTCTTTCAGCAATGTCTTTTAGTTTCAGTGTACAGATCTTTCACTTTTTTGAATTTAACATTTTGTTAAATTAATTCCCAGGTATTTTATTCTTCTTGAAGAAATAGTAAATGGGATTGTCATCTCAATTTCTCTAATAGTTTGTTATTAGTGTATAGAAAAGTAACTAATTTCTATATTGATTTTGTATCCTGAAAACTCATTAAATTTGTTTATTAGTTCTAACACTTTTTTGGTGGAATCTTTAGTGTTCTGTATATAATGTTGTTTGCAAATAGTGATAGTTTTGCTTCTTTTTTTCAAATATTTTTCTCGATTGTTTTGGCTAGAACTTCCAATACTGTATTGAATAAAAGTAAGGATGTGGGCATCTTTGTCTCCTTCTTGATCTTAGAGGAAAAACCTTCAGCTTTTCATCATTATGAAAGTATGAACATGTAAAATGAATAGAAATGATTACAAATATGACAGGTATTAATCCAACAATGTTAATAATTTTAGATGTGAATGGTTTAAATACACCAAATAAAAGGCAGAAATTGGCAGAGTGGATTAAAATAATACTATCCAACTATATGGTATCTAAAATAAAACCACTTTAAATATAGACTCTGATTGATTAAAAGTAAATGGGTAGAGAAAGCTATACCATACTAAAAATGAAAAAAAATGCTAGAGTAGCACTTCAATTTTAGACAAAGAAAACTTCGGTACAAAGAAAATTATAAAGAATAAAGAATGGCATTACATAACTATAAAGAGTCAGTTCTCCAAGAAGACATAATAATTCTAAATATGTATAAAGCTAACAATACATTGGCAAAATAGGAGGCAAAACTGGTAAAACTGCAATGAGAAATAGTCAATTCCACTATTAAAATTGGTAACTTATATATGCCTCTTTCAAAAATTGATAGATAAGGCTGGCAGAAAATCAGTAAAGATATATTTGACCTCAAGGGTGATACCAATCAGCTTGATCTAATTAATTGATATTTATTGAATACATATGGAGCAGCAGACTAAAAATTCTTTTTTTAGCTCTCATGAAACATTCTCAAAGATAGACTACCTCTCATCAGTAAAACACATTTTAATAACTTAAAGGTTTAGGAATCATACAATGTATGTTTTCAGAATGTAGTGGAATTAAATGAAAAATCAGTAACCAAAAAATAGCTGGAAAGTCCCTGAATATTTGATGGTTGAACAACACATTTCCAAATAACATGTGATAGGTCTTAGGGAAGTTTAAAAGTAACTTAAGCTTAATGAAAATGAAAATGAAATTAAAACATATGGAACATGTAGAATGCATCAAATTTGTGAGAAGCACCAAAAATTAGTACTTAGAGGGGACAGTAACTTATAGCTTAAGAGACATGTAAAAGAAAGATCTGAAATCAATAGCCTAAGCTTCAGCCTTAGAAAACTAGAGAAAGTAGAACAATTTAGTACTACCATAAAAACCTTACACACATGTTTGAAGCAGTTTTATATATAATCATCCCAAGTGAAAACAACCAAGACTTCTTTCTATAGGTGAATGGGGGAACAAACTATGGTACAAACTTACAATGGAATATTATTTAGTGAATAAAAGGAACTAGCATCAAGCTATGAAACACAAGGTGAAAATGTAAGAGAAGTGTGGAAAGACATTGTGTAAAAGAAATTGATTTAAGGGGCCACATACTGCATGTTCCAATTTTATGGAATTTTGGAAATGGCAAAGCAGCAACATTAAAAAGCTCAGCATTTACCATGGGTTCCCTTGGAAGAAAGGGAAACATAAATAACTGAACCTAGGAGGAATTTTGAGGTGGTGAAATTATTCTCTATGATACTATAATGTGGACACATGAAATAATGCATTTTTTTAAATCCATAGAACTATAGAACACAAGTGAAATGTGCAAACTTATGCAAAGTGTATGCAAACTTTTAAAAGTTAACAACACATTTATAATGTTGGAGAATTCACAATGAAATGAAGTATGTGACAAATCTATCTAACTGTATTTAAAGTGCGTGAAATAACCTCTGTGAAAGGAATGGGAAAGAAAGGGTTACAGACCTGAGTATCTTAGGGAGTGAGTAGAGTCTGATTTAAAGATTCAATAAAACAAACAAACAAACAAATATGTGAGTTCTGTATTCTAGTTGATACAATTGTTTCTCATGGTGGTATGCATTAACAGTTCTAATATTATATATGTGTGAACTGGAACTGAATAATGAAATGACTGGTGGATAAATGGGAACTAGATTTATCACTTTTGGAGTGAGAGGTTGCAAATAAGCAAAGGGAGGAAGATAGAATGATTCTTGTGGTAACAGATTAAAGTTGGAGACATCAGTATGAATTCATATGTCACTTAATATATATACAGATGGTTACATTTAGAAAATATTTATGGTTATTTGTATAGGCAGATATTAGTATAAATATAATTTTTTTCTTCTGTGTCAGTTGAGAAAGCCTAGAAACAGGGACATCCCAGTATCAGTCAGCACATGGGGCCGTCAGACCTTGGTTCTTAATACAACTCTCTCATAAAAGGAACCAGGGCTTTTTAGAGAAATGGCTGATTCTAAGACAGGGGCAGATGCACTTGGAGCATCTTATAGTTCCAGAAAGTAAGGAAGTTCCAGAAATCAAGTAATTTACGTAAATACTCCACCCTTGAAAACCTGAAATGTAATCCCCTACATCTTAACCATTGACTGTATTTGGTGATGTCTTTCTCAAAAGTCCAATATGGGCAAGAAAGAGGAGAGTAAGTTCACAGTGGAGAAACTTTACAGTCATCTGCAGCCAAGTGTTCAAGTACAACATCAACAGTGAAAAGTCATGTTGATAATATGTTGGTCTGATGTAATGAAAATGGCATTTAGCTTCTGTGGTCTGCCACTCAAAATTCATAATTCTAGTCTCATCATAAGGAAATATCAGACAAACCCCAATTAAGGGATATACTATAAAATTGCAGTAGTCTTCAAAACTGTGAAGGTCTTCAAAAACAAAAGCAAAATAATCTGAGCAATTGTGTCAGTCAAGAGGAGCCTTAGAAACAGAAACTAAATGTAATGTGGTATCTGGAAAAGAACCTGGACCAGCACAAAGACGTTATTCAGACTTCCTTTGTTTTTACCTAAAGTATAGACTTCAATTGATAATAACGTATCAATATTGGTTTAGTGATCATAATAAATTTACCATAGATTTGTAAGATGTTTATAGGGGAAACTGGTTGTGGAATGTATGGGCACTCTCTACACTATCTTCTCAAATTATTTTTAATCTAAAATTGTTCAAACATTCATTAAAATGTAAAAATAAATAAATAAATAAATAAATAAAGAGGGGCACCTGGGTGGTGCCGTTGGTTAAGCATCTGACTCTTGGTTTTAGCTCAGGTCGTGATCTCATGATCTCGTGATGGTGAGATTGAGCATCGTGCCAGGCTCAGTGCTCCACACAGAGTCTGTTTGGGAGTCTTTCTCCCTCTCCCTCTGCCCACCCGCCCCTCCTCTTAGGCTCTCTTTATCTCTCTGTGTGTGTGTCTCTTTCTCTGTGTCTCTTTCTAAAATAAGTAAATAAATCTTTAAAAAATAAAATGAAAAAAATGAAAAAAAGAGCCCTTTTAGCAATAATGTACTGTTGGTTATAATTATAGCTAGCCATAATACTTTTGTGGATTCATAGAATATTGTAATGCATATAATTACACAACAAACCCATAAAGAGATCTTTTTTTTTTTAAGATTTTATTTATTTATTTATTTATTTCACAGAGGGAGAGAGATCACAAGGAGGCAGAGAGGCAGGCAGAGAGAGAGAGGGGGAAGCAAGCTCCCCGCTGAGCAGGGAGCCCGATGCGGGCCTCGATCCCAGGACCCTGAGATCATGACCTGAGCCGAAAGCAGAGGCTTTAACCCACTGAGCCACCCAGGCGCCCCATAAAGAGATCTTATTAATAATTTTATTTTATAGATAAAGAAACGGAGGCACAGGGAGGTGAAGTACCTTGCCCAAGGTCATGGCAATTAAGTAGCAGAGCCAAAACTCAAATCCAATTCATCAGGCTCTAGGAGCTATACTCTTTATGACTTCACTATTAGATCTCTTGAAGTAATTGATCATGTCTTTTAATAAATGGGTTGAGTTTGAAAACACCCATTCAGATTAGGAAACCCAAGGAACAAGACCCTTTGAGAGACTGATACAATGAGCAGTGGTATCTCAGCAACTTCTGGCTCTCACTCTCTCTTTTTGAAATTTCTCATATTTTTTTTATTTTCCATTACCTTTTCCTTTTCCTTATCTCCATCCTGTATTCCTAATCCCTCCAGCACCTTTTCATTTTTCTTCCTCACTTCTATTGTCTTAAATTCTCTCACAACTGAACTTTTGCTTATTTGAAAATTTTTCTCTCCTTTAAATATAAATATGGTTGAGATGGCTCGGTGGTTTGTTAATCTCACTGGTAGCCCTGAAGACTCATCCTAGAATTAGGTAGGAAAATAAATACTGTTAAATTTGTCTTCTTAATCCATTTTACAGCTCTATGTTCCAAAGCTCCTTTTTGTCTATGGCTTCCAAATTTCCTGCATATCTGTATCACTGGTAATCTTTACTGACTAAAAGATGTAGGCATTTTATCCTGTCAAAAATTAAAATAATGTCTTTATATACAAATGACTATGTGGAAGCATGAAAAAAAGTCCAATTTAACCTAGGGCCACAAGAGGTGATGACAGAGTATGCTCAAACGATTTGGCTTTATAATGCTTTCATAATGCCACAACTTAAGAAATAGACTTCATGCCAAATGAGGTTAATAAGACCGCTGGATTTATGGTCATGTTTGCAAAATAACCCCATAAAGTTCTTGAAGCCAATTTTAATAATAATAAAAAATATTTTTCCTATTAAATGACTAAACTGTCAAGACCATGCTAAGTCACTTATCATTGTTATATATTTCCAATATAGCAAGACTTTTCCAGAATTATATGGCCACCAGGTTGGCCTCAGCACTGTAACCTTAGTATTTTAAGCTCTATGCTTAGCCTATTTTTATTTACTAGTTAGGATGGGCTTCTGTCAGTATGATTTATTTCTTTAACCAAATTAACTCCAGTTTTCTGGATATACGTATATATTTTGCGTGAACACATTGCTTAAAAATATATCCTGAACACAACTTTGGATGAGGCTACAGATTATCAATAAACTACGCTGAAATTCATGATGAGTCCTTCTCCCCCCTCCCTGTTTCTGTCTTTGTCTCTCTCTCTCTCATCTACATTTGCAAATGCCAACAAATAGCACACATCAGCTATTTATGAAGGCCCTGTTGCCTATAAAGTCAATCCAATTAGATCTTTTCCCACAAGCAAATGCCTTCAAATAACAACATCCTGTATGAAAAATCAATGCATGAATCAACAAATAATCATTGAATACCTAATAGAGTTGACTATAAATACATGAGGTTATTTTCCTTCTGATGATCTGAAAGGAAAGAGTAATTACTGAAGAGTCAGTCCTACATTTATGGGCTGTAACTTCAGAGTTATAGAGCTCATAGCTTCTCAGCGGGAAATATCACTAGCTATGCTCGTGTTTCAAAGATGAGTGCATATCTCTATCACTGTTTAATAGTGTTTAAACCTGTTAATGCATGTAGTCTGTGAAATGAAGCAGCCAAAAATACATTAAGTAGAAAAATAGTTACCCTGGATTTGTCTGTTCTAGAAATATAGTCTATGAAATTCATTTGGTCATCTCTTCAGTTAGAATTTTACATATCAAATGGACAACCCAAAGGAAGCCTGTGTAATTAATTCTCCAGGTGGACTGCCTTCCATGAAGCTTTTCAGGGCTCATTTAATATGACTCAAGCAGCTTTAGTTACTGTAGTAATGGCAACCATTTCTGTTCCCTTCAACTCTCAAATCACTTTATACTTGCCCATCTATTTTACCACTTTTCTAGTCTCTTACTTAATTTGGAAAACATTCTTTTGTATGTATGCAGAGTACCTGCATTCTGTTGCAACCTACTCATATATATTTAGCTATTCCTTTAAGTTAGCATCGCCTGCATCCTATCTTTCAACCCCAATTTTTATTTGGTTATTCATTTATCACAAATCTTTGTCCATGTCATCCAAGTGAGAAGGTTCACCTCCCAGTTTTCTATTCTATTCTCTGAGCCCTTGACTGCAAATCATATTACTCTATACCCAGCTACTGGTTGAGGATTGGACATATAATGCAAGCCTGTCAAATCAGAATTACTCTTAGGAATTTTGCAAGCATTATTGAGAAAACTGTGTCTTCCTTCATGATAACTTTCCTTTTGGAGAGGGGAATAATTTTTTTCTCCTATGCTTGGGGATACCACTCAGTGCCTGGGAATGCACAAAATATAAAATGTAATGATATTTCTGCAAAATAATATGAAATGATTTTCTTATTAGCTGTGAATTCAATTATGCCTGAAACTCTCCCTAATCTCAGACAGTAATTACATAAGACAATAAAATCTTTTAAATCTAGCCATTTTAGTTTACATCATTTTTCTTAAAAATTAAATATCTAGGGCGCCTGGGTGGCTCAGTGGGTTAAAGCCTCTCCCTTCGGCTCAGGTCATGATCTCAGGGTCCTGGGATTGAGGCTCGCATTGGGCTCTCTGCTTAGTGGGAAGCCTGCTTCCTTCTCTCTCTCTGCCTGCCTCTCTGCCTACTTGTGATTTCTCTCCCTCTGTGAAATAAATACATAAAATCAATAAAAAAATTAAATATCTATCTTTGATAGATCTTTAAAATTTTTCAGATTTTTTAACCCTCAATTTTAAAAGAAAATAATAAGTCATGCCCTATTTACTGCATAAGGATTTAAGAAAATATTTGTGAATTTGTCTTGTAAATCATGAAGCACTATAGAAAATTTAAAATACTACTATTGTACTCTTAGATAGTTATTGTTAGTATCATTTGTCCATTCTTATTACCAGATTTTTAGATTCTAGGCAAAACTATTTCTGTACTCAAACATAAGTTGCTCCTGTACAAAAGGTGCTTATGACAGCATTTTATTCTTCTCATTGTGTAGATATGGAAACTCAAGGATCAGAGAAACTATGTTGTTTACTCAAAGCTATGCTATTATCATGCGGTAGATTTAGGTATCAAATATATCAGCCTTTCATAGTTTGAAATTAATGACTTTAATTGTACTTACTAATACCTGTTGGGATATTTGGCCATCCAAATATTGTACCACCTATTAGTGATACCTACTAAAAAGGAAAGAACTTATCATGGCATACAACTTACACATGTAACTTTAGTTATTAGCTTGGATTTTCCACCAAAAGCCAAGACTGGCACTAGTCATCACCTTTTGGATCTGTCCTAGATTCTAAGCTTATTGATCTAAAGTCTGGGCTTCAGATAGTTGCCCTAACTGCTCTCTGAAACCCTACCAGTCAAGCCTGTCCATATGTCCAGAAATATTTCAAAAAGCATTCCTCCACTCCTAGATTATTTCAAATACATGACTAGATAGCTTGCCAAATGAATCATTTTTCTTTTTTTTAATCTTTTTTAAAGATTTTATTTATTTATTTATCTATCTATTTACTTATTTATTTATTTGACAGAGAGAGAGAGAGATCACAAGTAGGCAGAGAGGTAAGCAGAGAGAGAGGAGGAAACAGGCTCCTTGCCGAGCAGGGATCCTGATGTAGGCCTCTCCATCCCAGGACCCTGAGATTATGACCTGAGCTGAAGGCAGAGGGTTTAACCCACTGAGCCACTGAGGCACCCATAAAATGAATCATTTTTCAATGACTTTATTGGAAATTTGGCTCATAGAAATCCAATACAAAAAAGCATATAGATATGGCTTTAAAAAGAAGAAACGATAAAGTGTCTGAAAGGATTTGGCAAAACTTGTTATCTTTAAAGATTTGTTTATTTGAGAAAGAGAGCACTTAAGCAGAGGGAGGGGCAGAAGGAGGGGGAAAGAGAGAAAATCCTCAGGCAGATTCCCTGCTGAGCACAGAGCTTGATCTCAGGACCCATGAGATCTTGACCTGAGCGGAAATCACAAGTCGGATGCTCAACTGACTGAGCACCCAGGAGCCCCCAAATTTAATATCTTTATAAGGTGAAAATGTTGATCTCAAATTGAAATCTGTAGTTTTATTATCCTAAAAAGAAATCATCAAACCTCAGTAAAATAAAAATGCAAACTGGCACTAATTCTAATACTTATTGGAATATGAGCAACTATGGAATAGGGGCCCAGTGTTGGTATCAGTCAGGTATCATCAAGGATTTCAGGTATCCAACATTTCTAGGGGAACCCAGAAGACCAAGCATGCCAAGATTTCCTTTGCAACAGCAGGCTTTAGGCCATAGGAATTGGTCATCATATTGCATACAGAAGAGAAATATTCCTCTCCTAAATCTGAGGCAGTCTTCAGTTACCAGTGTTGGAAAGGCAAGCTTTAAACTAGAGAATACAATAGGAAAGATTGAGGGCTTCTCTGTGAGTCAGTTCATTAGGGAAAATGAACATTGTTGTGCAGAATGAAAGAAAGATCCCAGAGGGGAGAAACACAAAACAGTAAGAGTCATAATAAATAAATTGTTAATGAATGAAAGAAATTTACACAGTAAAGACAGAGGAAATATTAAACTACATTAAAACTATAGTATGGGTTTATTCCCATAGAATTTAATCTATTATATCTTATCCCAAAGCCATTCTCTGTTGTGGTGCTGATGGTTAGCCTGTCTAATGATGAATCAAAGGGTTTCTGTCTGTGAGAAATTCACAGGCTTACTGAGGAACAAGACATATAAGTAAGGAATTCTTCTAAAATAAAAGTAGTAGAGTTCACACTTGGGAGCACTTGAGTGCTTATGTGATCCTAAATCTTCAAGGCTGAGGATCTCTGCATGGTCTGAACAGCATATTTTCCTATGTTTCTGTATATTTTTGCATGACTGAAATATGCCCCATTCTTGCTGAAGACAGATTTATGACCACAGTGTCTCTCTTTTTTTTTCACTTTAATGCATAGTCAATTGGAAATCTAAAGGAGTCTTGAAATAGCAAAATATCTGCATCTTACAGCTATCAAAGAAATTGTGATGTTAGTTATTTAAATAGGTATCTATACCTTTCCAAAGGTAAGAAATTAAATACGGTGAGAGGTAGAAGTCCTCCTTGGCATTAAGATCATGTGTAATTCTAGAATGTTACAGATTCTTTATCACCTAGCAATGGTTATTTGTTATAATGATGGCTAGCTTTATGATAACAGTTATTCTTGATTTACCCTGCTAGAGTGCAGCAAGCCATCTTTTTCTGTTACATATACTTATGTCTTTAAAATGGCTAGAACAATACCTAGGCATGCAGGCATTCAGAAAAAATAATATATTGCAGGTAGAACCATGGCAAATATTAAAGAAGAGAAAAAGTATTCATATGTGTGTATATACATGTGTTACCTGTGTGTGTGCACACACACTCCCTTAAACAAACGGGAAGATAATGGTTGACTTTTATTGAAAGACTAAAATGGAAAAAAAAATAACCTTTTTCTTACTCCATATTAAAAACAAATGTAGTTAACATTGTCTTTGGAATTCTTGTTTAAATTTAACAAGATTACTTATTTCTCTTTCCCTGCCCATATGCTCTACTCCCTTAGAGTTTAATTCTTGTGTACATCATGGTCAGACCATTACATATTAGCAAGGAGGAAGGTATGTTTCATTTTATTAAGTTGCTTATGGAAAAATGTAAGTTCTTTGACCTAAGATTTTAGATTTTTCCTAATTTAATTCCAACTTTATATTAAAATATGTTAAATTTTAAAGGAAGCTACTGCTCCCAAAATAGACAACACATAGTTCTACATTGCAAATATATTTTTCACATTTTGGTCTCTGTCCCTTTATCCAAAAGTCATTCTACATCTATTTTCTCCATTACAGTTGATGAAGAAATTATTCTAAATGCCTCTTTTAAGGATGTGCATTTAACATGGACTTAATCATACAAAAAGATACAATGCCAGTCCCTACTCTCAAATGTTGATTTTTGTTGTTGGTGGTGGTTTCCTTGGGGCTGAGGGAAGAACACAAATATTCTCTCCTTATACTAATAGGATTTAAATGAGCTCTAACAGAATGCTGAGGCAATTCTCTAGAGCCATGGGGCCTTCCTTAGAGCAGTTCCTGAGGTGACAGATATGCACAACCCACAGGACTTTGAGCAAATATATATCTTTGTACTAAATGGTAGATTCTCAGCAGAACTAGACTGGACAGATCATGTTCCAGAAGAGTTAGATGGGCTTTCCTGTATTCCACTAGGAACAAGGAATAAAATGAATCCAAAGTATTGGGATTTCTTCTTGCTTAAATTTATCTATAAAATTTAGTCATTTTGGGGTCCTCAGGTGGCACAGTTATTTAACCATCAGACTCCTGGTTTCAGCTCAGGTTCTGATCTCAGGGTCATGACACAGAGCCCAGTGGAACTCCATGCTCTGCATGGAGCCTGCCTGTTTTTTCTCTCCGTCTCTTTCTGATCCTGCAGCCCCTATTGTCTCTCTCTCTCTCTCTCTCAAATAAATAAATTAAAAAAAAAAAAAATTTAGCAAGAAGCTCTGCAAAAAAAATAAATCAATCTTTGGTATGATGATGAAAATAATTACCATTTATTGAACACTTCCAATCCCAGTACACCTTTTTTACTGATGATCTCATTTAATCCTCACAACATACTTCTGAGGTGGGTATTATTTTAATTCTTACTTTTTAAATGAAAAACTTAAATCTTAGAAGATTAAATAATACACATTTCATTGTGCATATTTTGTATGACAGGTACTGCACTAACTGCAATACACATATACATGATCTCACCTTAACTTAATTACAACTCCATGGGGTGAGTTCCACTCTTATCCCCATTCTTCAGTGAAGAAATACACAAACACACGCATAGGAACTTGACCAAGTTTACATACCTACTGTTAGTTGAAGACTCAAATCCACTGTAGTAACTCAGTTATTAACCACTTCATAATCCCTTTCACGGATTTTTTTTTTTTACAAAGATGTGCCAGACTTCTGTGTCAAACAGAACTGAAATTGAATTTTCACCCTGACATATAGCAACTGTTAACCTTTCTGAAACTCAGTCTCCTCTGTAAGATTAAATAAAAATACTTAGCTCAAAGGGTTATTTGAGGTTTAAATGAGATATTGGTATTTAAAGCACTTTATACAGGGCTTGATACATAATTAATACTCCATAAATAGTAGTTGCGATTTTTAAGTTTTAGACCCACTATTGATATATTAAATGTAAGGTAAATATTAACAGATGTTTAGGTACTAGTACAGAAAAATTACTTAATAACCATATTAGAAAAGGAACAAATTTAGAAATACAATAAATCGTAAATCTTACATCTGTGTAGTGCTATAGAGTGTACACATTGGTGTGATGTGGTACTCACAAAAAAAATAGAGTGCACACATTGGTGTCAGACAATTTGTTTTTACATTTGAGTTTAATTACTTCCCTTGGATTAGGTAAAGCAGAATCTGTTTCCCCTCTACCACATATGAAAAACGGATTCCTTTTTTGCGGGGGGGGGGGATTTATTTATTTATTTGAGAGAGAGGGAGAGATGGAGACAGAGAATAAGGCAAGTGATAGAGGGAGAGGGAGAGAATCTCAAGCAAACTCCAAAGGAGCCTGACCTGGGGCTCAATCTCAGGACGCTGAGATCATGACCTGAGCCAAAACCAAGAGTTAGATACTCAATTTACTGAGCCACCCAGCTGCCCCAGGAAAAACAGATTCTGAATGATTAGTCAAAGCAAAAAATGACTAATGGTTGAGCTGGTGAATCTTCTAATCAAGTCTCTCAGTGCATATCTACAATTATTCCAATATCATATATGGTTATCAAGAATAGACATCAACCTACTGGTTTTATATATAACCGAAATTCTAAGTACAAAATCCTTTTACATATTTATACATTAGTTTCAAATATGAAAGCTTAACATGTATACAAATACCAGTTTTCACCAAGAACCAGACTGTAAAGTAGTAATACAATTTTAGGTATGTTCATTCTAAAAATCATGTTCACTGCTACTTAAAGAAAAATCTGTCACTACCATAAAAGAAACAGAAAAATATAAACATATAAAAATAGAGGTCTTTGAAAAGTATTATGAGTTATAAGATGTTGATTTCCTTCCATTTCTTTAAGTCAATGCAATTGAGAGGAACTATTTGAGTCTGGAGAAAAATGGATATTGAATAGCATAAGCATACTAATTTTAGGAAATAAAAGCTATTTTCCTTAAACAGATATTGCTATCTAGAATAGTAAACAAAAATCAATTAGACATTCCTATGTTAAAATGTGCTCAGTTATAGCTTCTGTACATTGCAAATATAAAAGATGACTAAAGTATATTTGAAAAAGTTCATATGAAATATAAAAGAAAGAAATAGATATGTTCTTTCCCATACTAAAAACGAACAAGTCCTTCCTATGAGGGTCTTTGATGAGGCTTAGCGATTTCCAAATTAATATATTAATTAATGCTTAGCAATTTCTGAATCCAAACACTGAGGAAAGATCGAAAAAAGACATAAGACATAAAAAGGGGAAGTATACTGGTAGTTTCTAAAATTAAAAAAATAGTAACAAACTCCTAGTAAGCATACTCTGCCTTTATGTTTTGTTAGATTAGCTCATAGAACATATTGAAAAATGATATTTGATGTTTTCTTCTCCTTGCCACCTAATCTATTCCAATCAAATTTGCTTTTCTGAAACTCACACTGAGATTAATTGACCTCTCACTTGACTTAGAAAATAGAAGAATTCAACAAGAAATTCCATTACTCCCTCCACGATGTTTCTATTTCTACTCAAATGTTCTTTCTTCTTCATTTTTATCTCAGAAGAATTTATTGATCCCCTTCTATAAGAAATCTTCTGAATCTTCTCTTATTTTTCTGTGTTTTATACATAAATTTCCCATTTGTTCTTGGTTTTACTTAACCTAATCTTATACTCAAATCTCCTTCATGAGAAAGCATGGTCTCCTTTATCTTACCACCTTTTCCAGGAACTCAGTAAGTTTAGATACTATAGTATGAAGTAAGGATCAAAGGCTATTCCCTAAATATTCTGGAATATGTAATAATAATAGCTGATTAGACACCTAACATATGCCTAAGCATAGGTCCACGTACTTTCAACCACCCCTCAATTCTCAGAAAACTTCATGAAATTTAAATTGTTTTTATGTTTGGGTCTTGGGTTAGATTGATATTATATAAATGTATTATGCAAATTGCATTACTTAAAACTATCCTTCACAATGAAGCAAATGAAGTCTTCAATATATGTTGCTAGGAACAACTGGACATCTACATGCAAAAAAATCAAACTAGACACTAGTCTTAAATCTGTCACAAAAGTTAAGTCAAAATGGATCATAGACTAAGTGTAAAACTCAAAAGTAGAAAATTTCTAAAAAATAACAAAAGATATAGATAGTCATGGACATGGTGGTGTCTTTCTGATACAACACCAAAGACAATTCATGAAAGAAATAACTGATAAACTGCTCTTGATTAAATTTAAAAACTTTCACAAAAGCCAATATCAAGAGAATTAGACAAGCAATTGGGAGAAAAGATTTACGAAAGACACATCTGATAAGGGACTGTTATTTAAAATATACAAAGAACTCTAAAACTCAACAATAAAAAAACAAATAACCTAATTAAAAAACAGACAAAGAACTTCACAGACAACTTACCAAAGAAGATATATAGATGGCAAATAGCATATGAAAAGATGTTCCACACCGTATGTCATCAAGGAATGCAAATGGAACAACTGTGAGATACCACTACACACATATTAGAGTGGTCAAAATCCAGCACACTGACAACACCAAATGTTGGCAAGAATGTGAAGCAATGGGAATTTTCATCTACAATGACAGCTGTATTCAACAGGAATTCTTATTGCTGGTGGAAACAAGAAATTGCTTCACCACTTTGGAAGACAGTTTAGCAGTTTGTTACAAACAAAACATACCCTTCCCATATGATCTAACAATCGTGCTTCTTGCTACTTACCAAAAGAAGTTGAAAACACTTGTCCACACAAAATCTACATGCGTATATTCATAGCACCTTTATTTAAAATTGTCAAAACTTGGAGGCCATCAGGATGTCCTTCAGTAAGTGGATGCGTAAATAAACTGGAAAAACCAAACAATGGAATATTATTCGGCACTAAAAAGAAATGAGCTATGGACCCAAGAAAAGACATGGAAGAACATTAAATACATGTTGCTAAGTGAAAAAAGACAGTCTGAAAATGCCACATTCGGTATGATTCCAGCTATATGACATTCTAGAAAAGTCACAACTATGGGAACCTAAAAAGATCAGTGGTTGGGGGGAACAAGGCACTGGTGAGGAAGAGAGATGAATAGGTGGAACATAGAGGACTTGTGGAATGGTAAAAATAATCTTTGATACTATAATGATGGACAAATGTAATTATACTTTTGTCCAAACCTGTAGAATGTACAACACCAAGAGTGAACCATAATGCAAACTATGGACTTGGGAGTGATTATGATATGTCAATATAGGTTCATCCTTGGTTAAAAAAAAGTACCATTCTGGTGAACAATGTTGATAATGGTGAAGGCTATGCATGTGTGGACAAGGAATAATGGGAAGTCTCTATAACATCCTCTCAATTGTACACCTTAAACTGCTTTAAAAAATAAAGTTTACTTTTAAAAAATCCTCCATTCTTGGAAATGTATGTTTAAAATGTTTTTTTTTTCTTTAAAGATTTTATTTATTCATTTGACACAGAGAGAGAGATTACAAGTAGGCAGAGAGGCAGACAGAGAAAGAGGAGGAAGCAGGCTCCCTGCCGAGCAGAGAGCCCAATGGGGGCCTCGATCCCAGGACCCTGGGATCATGACCTGAGCCGAAGGCAGTGGCTTTAACCCACTGAGCCACCCAGGCACCCTGTTTAAAATGTTTTAAAGTGGTGCTAAATGGGACTGGTATATCATGATTTTGTTTCATATCTTTTTTTTTTCTTCTGAAACTAATGTAATTGGGCCTAGGTGACAAAGTTTGAGAGATACTTGAAGATAAGAAAATAAAACAGCAAAAAAAAACAATAGAACAATTGACATGTCTTGGAATCCTGAATGAGAAAGAAAGGAAAGCTAGAATAGTAAGGAACTAGTAGGAAACACACTGGTCCAAAAACAAATAGTCTCTATGAAGTTAAAATGTAGATAGAGGTATTTAAAAGGGGAAACTGAGGGGCGCCTGGGTGGCTCAGTGGGTTAAAGCCTCTGCTTTCAGCTCAGGTCATGATCTCAGGGTCCTGGGATTGAGGCCCGCATTGGGCTCTCTGCTCAGCAGGGAGCCTGCTTCCTCCTCTCTCTCTGACTGCCTCTCTGCCTACTTGTGATCTGATCTCTCTCTGTGTGTCAAATAAATAAATAAAATCTTTAAAAAATAAAAAAATAAAATAAAATACATTAATTCCAAAGAGGAAAAGTGCCCAGAGAACCATAGTCTTTAATTTTTCTTGTTTTGTCTACAAGATATCCTTAAAAAATTTTTTTTCAGGGGGAAGCATATTTTTCTTTATCATTTTCATTCTGCCATAACTGTTTTAAAACATTGATTTCTCTACTGCTCCTGTAAATCACCCAGAAGCAGCTTATATTTGTGTGATTCTAAGCTACATATGTTTCTTATTATTAAACAGTACCCCTGATCTGACTTTTTCTGATAAGACTAAATTGAATTGATGTGATAAAAACATGTTCCTTTCCTGGAAATAGTCATTATTCATAGACAGCATTCCAGTATCACACTCCAAACAAATTTGGAAACAAATCCTGTATTCCACACAAGGCAATTTTTGGGAAAACAGCATTCACAGTTTCTGTATTGTTAATCAGAAATACCTGCAGTTTTTTCTTCTTTTTTTCCCTGGTGCTGTTTAATTTGTTCTATGCACATCCTTCTATAAGGGCCATGGAAGGTTAGAGTAGGATAGACATGGGGTTTTCAGTTTGGAGCCTGAATGCTTCTTCTTCTTCTTCTTCTCCAACTTCTTTTTTTTAAAGATTTTGTTTATTTATTTGAGAGAGAGAGAGAGAGAGAGTGTGAGTGAGAGCATGAGAGGGGAGAAGGTCAGAGGGAGAAGCAGACTCCCCATGGAGCTGGGAGCCTGATGTGGGACTCAGTCCCAGGACTCTGGGATCATGACCTGAGCCTAAGGCAGTCGCTTAACCAACTGAGCCACCAAAGCCCCCCAATGCTTCTTGCTTCTGTCATTGATTGACATTTATCGGTGGTACAGGGCTGTCAGATACTTGACTGTTAACTACTGCACTGTAGCACCTCACATAGTACCACTCACATGGCCAGAATGAGGAATAAATCAAATATCTACCTTTTCTCTCCTTTCCCTTCATTTTAGTGAAGTTGTTTTTCCAGAGTCTTATCAGGTTGTAGAAATGAGATTTAAAAAACAAAAACAAAATCTATCTACCATCTTCACATCCAATGCACTTTCTAATATAATATAGTTTTTTCGTCTCTTCAGAAAATGTTTGAAGTATAATTGCTTACTTAAGAAAATAAAAGAAATCTGGTGAGGGCTATAATCATTCAGTTTTTAGTCCTAGAAAAAAAATTTTAATAATAGAAGAAATTAGCAATCTTGAGAATGGCACTATGCTTATTCTGCAGTTTTATAGTATTAATGTACATTGCAATTATCAATTTTTCTTTCCCTCTCTTTCCCATATTTGTTAAATAATATCCAAGAAACACAGAGGTATGTTCTTGCAGTTGCTAGAATTTAAAGATCATCTGTTAAAATGATTATTTATTAATTTATTCATGCTGTAATTTATTTTCTTAATTTGTGTATTTTTCTTTATTTTATTTTTTTAAAGATAGGATAGATTTAAGATGTACAACATGAGGATTTGATATATCTATTCATAATGAAATGATTTCTATAGTCAAGCTAATTAACATATCATATCCTCACATAGTTGCTATTATGTGCGTGTGATGAGAGCACCAGAAATCTACTCTCTTGGCAAATTCGACATGGTATTAACTATAATCATCATCAACATCTCCCCATTTCTCTCAGCTCCTTGCCCTGGACTTCTACTCTCAGTGTATTCAAGGAGATTCTGCCATTTGCAACGACATGAATGAAGGGGGTGGGGGACGTTATGCTCAGTGAGATAAACCAGCCACACAAAGAAAAACAAAAAACAGAACAAACAAAAACTTCATGATCCCACTTATACTTGGAGTTCACAAAAGTGTGTTTTCTTTTTCTTTCTTTTTTTTTTTTTAAGTGTATTTTCTTTCTTCAAAACTAAATTGAGCCCTGGGGGTTTCCTGGGTGGCTCATATTGTTAAGTGTCTGCCTTCAGTTCAGGTCATGACCTCCTGGACCCGGGATCAAGCTTTGTGTTGTCTTCAAGCTCCCAGCTCAGCAGGGAGTCTGCTTCTCCCTCTTTCTCTGACTCCCCCCCCCACCTTGCTTCTGCTCACTCTATCTCTCTCTCTCAAATGAATAAATAAAAAGTCTCAAAAAAATAAATTGAGTGCTAGGATAAGACAGAAATTCTAGTTTCTAAGATATATGGTGAAAAAAAGACTACAAATGTACTGGGAAACATTTGTGCACATTACAAATACAGCTTGTTTTCTACTCTTGTTTAGATGTCTAGGATCTAAATCCTTCATTTTCTTACATCTTAGAATAATAGGAACTTGAAGGCATTTAATAACCGGAGAGAATTCAAGTGATACGTTTTATATAATTGTAACCAATAAAAACACTTTTTAAACCCCTGTGAAAGGACTGTTTTCGTACATCCCCGGGAGCAGTGGGGGAGGAAGATGAAGGGAACTGGAGGAGCAGTCAGAGGCTGCTCTCAGTAGGAAGAGCTCCTCCTCATAGAGTCCACCCAGATGACCTCTCTTCAATTGTTCCTATTTGGCATTGGGAAATTAACCTTGTCATTGTTTCTCCAGATTCCAATTTGTCTTATTTTCTCTACTATAACCATAACCTGAATGTACAGTTTGATAAATACCCTTTAGAAATAAGAGTAAGACACTAGTAGAAATTCCTGCACCAGCATACAATTAACTACTTGAATATCTCGAATTCTGAAGAGATCTTTGCTGAGTATAATCAGAGAAATGTAAAGCTCTTTTATCACATGGTGACAATTTTTTAAGTGCTCACTAGGTCACAGGCACATGTTCCAGAAATGAAAAATTCCTAGTTTAAGAGTTAATCATCTAAATGATTCTGCATTGGTTCATTCCCAATTAGATGCAGGCTTTCCTCTCCATAGAGAGGACACAAATTCCACTTGGTTTTATTTACTTAGAGATAACAAAAAACGAAGTGTCTCTGTTTTGAAATTTTGTACCCATGTATTCAGTTCCAACCATGTGATTGTCGTTTTGTGTTAACTAAAGAAATGTATGCCATAAAGTCACAGGACTTTTAAAAATGTAATTAATTGGTGAAATGCCACTTGCATGTGCATACCCTAATTTCATGAAGTCGATCTGAAAACTTTATTTGCCTTGAAACCATTTCAAGACTCATTAATAATGAGCTTTCATGAATATATGAAGATGGTACATCCGAGCCTATTGGAGATCTGCAATGTTTATGGAGTTTTACCACACATCCCTCATTGGCAATGGTTCTCTATTAATTTATTCTTAGTCTCCAAACTGGTATCTTTTGTGTTAAACATTAACTATTTAAGATGCAGTTTATTGGATGCATTATTATGTTTGAATTTAAAAACGTGTATATTCATATGCATACATATGCATATATAGAAAAAGATAATGTACATCAACATATCAGTACATTTCTCAGCATAAACTTATCAGAGAAAATTATTTCCTGTATTTCCATATTTTGTGATTTTTACAAAACTGAAAGATTTACCTGTATACTGAATGTTAGAAGTGTGGCAAGGATTCAGAGCTAAGAATCGTTATCGCCCTCAAGTTTCCAAGATAAGGAAGATGCCCTGAAAAAACAATAATAAGATAGTAAAAATGATAAATGTGTGTTTTCTCTAGTACTTTTGAATTGACAGGTATACTCATAAAGGCATTTAGAGGGGCAAAATTGTCATCATGTTGCCAAAAAGGACCCTCATCTTGGTTGTCTTATATGAATAAGTATTAAGATTAAACCCATACATTCCAACTATAAATCTAGTGCATTTTCTACCATAATTAATTTTAAAAACCCTAAAATCTGACCTTTTTAAGATCATGAATAAATGTCTAAGAGCAAGTTAAAAAAAAAATAGAAGCTCAATCATCAGAGAATAATATTTGGGCAAATTGTCACTCAACCCCTACCTTCAAGCACAGCCAGGATCCTATAGGTGAGAATTCAGAAGGGTGGACTTTCTGGGCATGAGACAGAAACCAGAAAAGGAAAACCATGAGGAGAAAAGATGATCATGGGACAGATAAAGAGGTAAGAAAATGTAGAAAATAAAATTTGGTTAAATAAATGCCTAAATCATGGTCACCTGACTATACTTTTAATATTTTTTGTTGAGTAAACCAGGATAAAAAAAGAAAAAAAAAGATTAAAAAATGAAAAGAAATGCACTTAGATCATTAAGATGGAGCATCTATTTCTTCAAAAATACATTTGTGTAATTTATGATGAGAGATTAGTAGATTTTTATTGTATATTTACTCTGCTTGTCAGTATGCTAAGAACTTTAAACACATTGTTTTATTTAAATAGCATAACCACTCATGGAAATAATGTTATTGTCTCAATTTTTAGATGACAAAAATACATTTCAGAACTTAAGTAACCTGAGAATAGTAAGTCTTTTAGGTAGTGGGAGAGTCAGACTTTGACACTGGATCCCCAAATTCAAAGTCCAAGCGGTTAATAATACTTTAACTTTTATTTTATTTTTTTTTTAAAGATTTTATTTATTTATTTGACACAGAGAGAGAGATTACAAGTAGGCAGAGAGGCAGAGGCAGGCAGAGAGACAAGGAGAGGAGGAAGCAGGCTCCCTGCTGAGCAGAGAGCCCGATGCGGGCCTCGATCCCAGGACACTGAGATCATGACCTGAGCCGAAAGCAGAGGCTTTAACCCACTGAGCCACCCAGGCACCCAATACTTTAACTTTTAGAATAAGGACCCTAACATTCCGCTCCTCAGGCATCAGGCTTCCCACTCAGCGGAGAGTCTGCTTGAGGGTTTTCTCTCTCCCTTTCCCTTTACCCCTCCCCACACTCACACTTGCTCCCTCTCACTATATAAAATAAATAAATAAATCTTAATAAAATAAAGATTCTCTGTCCCTCCCCCCTGCTTGCACAAGCTCTGTCTCAGAAAAAAAAAAGTACTTATTACTAGCTCAACTTTGTAAATGTCATCTGTGTATATGCTAAAAAAGCAAGCTATATATTACCTTTCTTGCTATGCAATCCTGACAAAAGCCTTAATTAGAAAGACATACAAAAGTTTGCTCTTAGTAATTATCCAAAATTTGCTCTCTCACAACCATTTGCTAGTCATACTTGCTATTACATGGAAGTCAGATATCTTGGTTTGTGAAAATTCAATTACTCTATGTTAACTCAGGAAAAGGAAATTTTTTTTTGTTTGTTTTTGTTTTTCCAAAATGCACCATCTACCTCAGTCATAGCTATAGAAATCTAATGCCTTCAAGCTATTGACAAAAGTGCCTGCAAAGGGATACAGGAAAAGACAGATGTAGTCTCTCTTTTCCTCTGTCAATATGTGCAGCCCTCTGACATCATGTGACTGGGAACAGTTTGCATGTTATGTATAGTATGAAATAATGGCAGATTGAAATTAAAACACATTCTGAACATTGTAACTACAAGTTAATGAATGTTAAATTACTACTATTCTAAGAGTACTAATCCTTACATTTGAAAATGATGTTAATAACATAAAAAAAAATAATGCCTACCTGTCTGGTTATATTCTTTTCCAATGATCAGTTAAGCTGGAGATTTAAATTCTTTTGTTATATAGAATTTTACAAATTACAGAAGTCTTCACCATACCTTATTGATCTAACTTCTTTGTACTAAACTATGCAGGAAATAATACACAATTTCTTATTTAACCATTTGCTACTAAAGGAAAAAGAGTGGTGCATTTTAGTTCATTAAGAAATACAACAGACAACAATAACTGAAGAGATAGAGATGTATACCTGGTTGCCAGCTTCAATGTAGCAGTCAGGGAGACACTATTTATAAAGTAACATTTAAGTGCAGACCTGAAGGAGGGAGCGAACAAGTCACTGAGCTCAAGGGGGAAGATTCTAGACCATTAACAGTCAAGATGCCAGTGTGGTTAACAAGGAGTAAGTAAGGAATTTTCTGTAGATAATGACACACACATGAGGCAGGACAGTTAGGTAAGGGCTGGGAATATGTTTGAGGGATCTTGGTTTTTAATCTGTACAATGTAGCCACATATCAGAGGACCCCAAATAGGTGGCAAAGCATGTTAAAACACTTTAAAAGAAACTGCTGGGAGCTGTGTCCTGAATTGATGGTAGAGGGCAGATAAAAGACAGAAACAGTAAATCAGTTCTGAACCAACAGTAAAATACCAGGCAAAAGATAAAAGCCACCTTGAAACATAATTTGATCATTATAGATGTTAATCTTTGCACTTGGAAAATGAGAAATGGACAGACTCTGGCTTTATTTCCATGGTAGAATCAAAAAGCTTTTCTGACAGATTGGAAATGATGAGAGAGACAAAAAGAAAAACCAAGAATGCCACCAAGGATTTCAGTAACTGGATGGGGAAGTCTTTGTGGAGAAGAATAAGACTGCAGAGGATTAGGTTTGATGGTGGAAATAAGTTTGATCTGCCTATCGGACATCTATGAGAAGATGGTAAGTGAGCTGTCAGAGATAGGAGACTGAAGTTTAGGATTGTGTTTCTGGGCTGGGGATGGAAATTTGGAAATTGTCATTGTATAAACTGAATTTAATGTAATATGACTAGATGAAATCACCAAAGAACTGTGAAAAATAGAGTTGGGGGAATACAAAGAAGAATTAGCTAAGTATAATGAGAAGTAAAACGTAGGAGAATATTTATTCCTTGAAGCCAAACAAAGAGAAAATGTGGCATTTTGTTGTTCCTTACAGAAACGGAATCTAGCAAATACCGTAACTTGAGATATCTTTTTTTTTTAAGATTTTATTTATTTATTTGACAGAGAGAGAAATTACAAGTAGGCAGAGGGGCAGGCAGAGAGAGAGGAGGAAGCAGGCTCCCTGCTGAGCAGAGAGCCCGATGCGGGCCTCGATCCCAGGACGCTGAGATCATGACCTGAACCGAAAGCAGAGGCTTTAACCCACTGAGCCACCCAGGCGCCCCGGTAACTTGAGATATCTTATAAACATCTATATTTTTATCCAACTGTGCATATTTGACATTTCAAAGATAGTATCTCAAGGACATTTTGATAACTTTCCTTTCCCCATTAATAAATGGAAAGTTAATTTGGGTGAGTGCTTAACAAACTTGATAATCGACTTACTGGATTGGTTGGTGCTTTTCTACTAGAATTTAACAAAAACAACAAAACAAAACAACAACAAACCCTATCAAACATGCCCCCCAAAAAGCCTGAGTAAAATATCTTAAAAATTGTAATTATAGCTTTCTATATTATTAAAACATGAATACTATTTATTCAGTTTGATAGCTTTTCTACCTGGATTATTAAAAAAATACAGTTTAGTCAGTTAACTTTAGCAGACAGGTCCATCCACTTCTCACATAATATTAGAAACTTAACAGTTTAATAAATGTTGACAGGTTTGTCCATTTACTCATTGTATCACTCATTTGCAGAATTCAGAAAAAAAGTGGAAACAGTTTATCACAGAGGAACTTCATTTAAATATTAATACATTTAATTTTTTGAGTAAAAATCAGTTCTATTAAAATATGGGTATGCTTTTCAGGACTAAAGCATTGCTAAATGTATTTGAAGTAGAGGTGTTTTTGCTTTATCTTTTAACTGTTTTTCTTTATTCAGATTGGAATAAAGTGGCACGTACAGGTTGATGCTTATCTATGGAAAGATCCTTCCTTGTTTTACAAAATTTTCTGTTGATAATAGGTTTCATGAATAGTTAAAGTCAAGAGAGTCCAGTCAAAGCAGAGTCCCCCCACTATAGGAATACATTCAAAAATACTACCACAAAGATCAATTCTGAGTACAGCAATTTTAAAGCAAACTTTTACCTTGGAATGTACTTAGATATACAAAAATATTACAAAAAATAATGCAATCAGTTCCCATATACTCTGTACCATTTTTACAAAAGTTATTGTCTCACATAACCATGGCTAGCTTGTAATTGGGCAACTAACATTGGTATATTAATACGAACTAGACCCCAGATTTCATTCAGACCTCAGCAATGTCTTTCCTTTTTTTTTTTTTTTTTAGATTTATTTACTTATTTTAGAGAGAGAAAGCAAGAATGTGCATGGGGGGAGAGGGGCAGAAGGAGAGGAGAGAGAATTTCAAGCTGAGCACAGAGCCCAACCCTGAACTCACAACCCTTAGCCCACAACCAGAGTCAAAACCAAGAGTCAGATGCTCAACCAACTGAACCAGCCAGGAGCCCCAGTAATGTGTTTTCTACTCCAGGATTCAATCCAGTATACCAGATTGCATTTAGTCATCACATTTCAGTAGTCTGTGGTCTGTGAGAGTTTCTCAATCTTTCCTTGTAAAATATGTTTTAAAGGAAACCATCTAGAATTCTCCAACGTGGAGATATCTCTGACTGGTTAGTTATTAACTTTGTTAAGCAACTGAGCCTTGACAAATCTTATTTCTTTACAAAATCAGCATTTTCTGCATTGTTTGTAACCAGATTTATAATGTGAATTCAAAAGTTGTCAAAAATATGTAAACTTCTAACCTGGTGCTCAAAACCATTGGTGAAGATAGTCATAATTATGAAACACAAAAACATGCAAAAATAAAGTCTAAGGTATATACATCAAAATATCAATTTTGCTGGAAAAAATGATGAAAGAACAGGGGCCTGGGTAGCTCAGTTGGTTAAGGGTCTGCCTTTGGTTCAAGTCATGATCCCAGGGTCTTGAGATAGAGCCTCATGTCAGGCTCCCTGCTCATCAGGGAGTCTGCTTTTCCCTCCCTTCTGCCCCACCTGCCAACCCCAATAGTGTTCTCTCTCTCTTGCCCTGCTTTCTCTTTCTCTTGAATAAATACAATAAATAAAATCTTAAAAAAAAAGATGAAAAGGAAGGTGCTATGTCCTAAGGGAGATTATAATTTTAAGATAACTTTCAATAAGCTCTTTACTTTCCCCCTCAGGAAATAAATCTAGAAAAGTCCAAATAAGCTTGCTTCAGAAAGGATGAAGCCCTATAGGTTTTTACAAGGAATCATTGTTTAAAATAACAGACTTCTCATAAATACGGACTAATAGACTGTATTTATTTTTCCTGAGAATTTGTCTTGAAAGAAGCAAGCAATTGCACTAATTTTAATTTATAAAATTTACTTTGAGGTAAAATTTGAAGCAGAGATATAGAAGTGTAGAATTGGAAAGAATTGTAAGTATTGCTAAAAATAATTTGCTTATATTATAGATAAGGAAACTGAGGCTCTATGAGGTTTAGTGACATAACTGGAGCACAAAAGTCCTTGGTGAGGACATATCAGGGAACATCCAGTTTTCCTTACTCACCAGGAAAGAGGTAGTGCTCTTTTCCCGTTTAGTGAATTACTAGCCCGACAAGATTTGAGAACACAGGAGTAGTAATATAAATCGACTCAGTTGTTAGGGATAATATTACAGGATGCGTGGAGACCAAGAGAACTAGCCGAATGTAAAAAGAGATTATGCGCATCCACAGAGAATGGGTAGCAATTTTTGAAGGTTGAGCAATAGGAGAAACACTTTGTTGTGTGAAACAGACTATAATAGATGTATACTCAGCATACAATTTTTTTCTTCAGAAATTGAGATTGTTATAAAATGTGACTTTTGCAGCGATGAAACTGTTTTTGTTTGAACTATGGGAGGAAAATGGTTTACAGCTTTACATGTTAGTGGTTTGTTACTGTGGACTCTGTTCTGTCAGAGTCCATTTAAGTCATTCTTAGGTTGACGGGTATATGTTTAGATCATGGGATCCCCCGAGAAAGTCAAAGATAGAACGATAGAAGTATTTCATGACAGACATTGTGGAGACATGACACAGTCTCAAAATCTGAAGTAGAAAATCTTCGAGCCTGATGCAGTCACTCTTGCCACCAAATGCTTGGATTGGAAGGATGGAAATAAAACAACAGGCTTGTAATCATTCTGAGATCCTTTTTCTTCCCCCTCTCTCATTCTTTTTCTAAATGAAGAGTAAAACTAAAGAAGAAAGGCTGAAAGAGAAAGCTCCATGCAGCCAAATACTCTAATTAAGTCATGAGCAAGGGAAGGTAAAGAAAATGGATAAATCTTAATTTGGGTCTATCTGTAAGGAAGCTGACATCCCTATTCTGTCCAGAAGAGGTGGTGAACTCTATACGTCCTGCATCCAATTATAAAGGCACTACAGATGAAGGACAAACCTCCCAGAAAGATACCAAAAAAAAAAAAAAATTGTCTATGCAAATCAGCAGTTTTTTGTGGAGAGAAAACATGGTATAATTCAGAAATAACTTAACACTGTATTTCTTACCCTGAAGACAAATGAATATTCTGTTGGTGTTTTTCTTAAGAATAACTATGAAATTGAAACATTTTGTCGTATTTGCTTCAAAATTTCTCAGGAAAAAGATATTTACGAATGTAGTTGCAGTTGGTCTGGAAGGACGTATTGAATCTACTTTCTGCTCTTCACTAGGAATCGTCATTTTTGCGTGTGTTTTTACCCTGTTACACTCTATGTATGCTCACAAACAACATGTGATTGTTTTCACATTATTCAATATATACATAGGTAAATGGTATTATACTGTGTATATCCTTTTGATACTTCTACAGTGAGAAGAGCATTGTTTCTGCAATTTAATAAGGTTGATAAATGTAGCCCTAGTTGATTTGATTTCAATGCTGAGAATGTATATCACTTTCTATTTTTATTATTTTTTAAAGATTTTATTTATTTATTTGACAGAGAGAGAGAGTGAGAGAGGGAATACAAGCAGGGGGAGTGGGTGAGGGAGAAGCAGGCTTCCTGTTGAGAAAGGAGCCCATTGCAGCTGGATCCAATGACCCTGGGATCATGACCTGAGCTGAAGCAGACGCCTAATGACTGAGCCACCCAGGTGCCCCTGTAGATCATTTTTTAAATCAAATCTTGTTTAAGAAATTTAGATTATTTCAAATTTCAAATTATTTCAAAAGTTCTGTTACAAATACTAAACATTGTTTCATTTTCATTGTTTCATAAGCATTTAGAATTTGAAACATATGAAATATTATAAACATTAATGGGTAGAAAGTTATACTTCACTGATTTTATTTCCAACCCCTAAATGGTCGTAAATGTAGGTATGTTTTCATATATTCATCCACCAGCAGTTATCCTCTTATGTGAATAATTTGTTCATGTCTTTACTGGTTCAGTTATCTATTACTCTAAAACAAACCATTCCAAAACTCAGTGACTTAAAACAACAATTTATTATTTCTCAGGCTTCTGTGGGTAGATTGGACTCAGCCAGAGGAGCCTTTTGTTTCCTGGGATATAGCTGAGGTTACTTATGCAGCTGCATTCAGCTGGGAGTTTGGCTGGATGGAGACTTAGGGAAGAGTTCTTTGGAAAAAGATAATGAGACATTTGTGTCCAGACATAGCAAAAGTTTGAGATTTTACTGTACTTGCAAAGTAACAATTTTGACCCACCAGTTTTCAAATTCTAAAATACCGTGTCATAGTTTTAAGTTTACTTTCTTCCATGTAGTTAAAGAAGAAATATTTTCAATTCTATCAAGCTTTTCCCAAAAAGTTAAATAACCAAAGGGAAAGGAGGAAAGGACGAGAGAGAAGAGAGGAAGAAGGGAGAGGGAGACAGAAGAGAAAGAAAAGGCAAGGAAAGAAGAAAGGGAAGAGGAAGACAGAGAAAAAAATAAGGAAGTAAAGAAGGAAATAAAAAGAAAGAAAAAAAAGATAAACATTCATTACAATGAACTGACATTGTTCCATTGTTAGTAACTAAGTCCATCTTCATTCAGATTTCCTCATTCCTATTCAGAGTGTCATCAGGGATGTCCCATGTGACCACGACCAAGATTTTCTCAGATTATCTTTGGTCTTGATTACTTGGACATTTTTTGAGGATTGCTGGTTAGGTATTTTGTAGAATGTCCCTTCCTTGGGATTTAGTTGTAATCATGTTTTAGATTAATCATGATTATACTGAGGTGACATATGTTTGAGAGGAAGATCACATAGGAAAGTGTCATTTTCATCTTATATCAAGGATATATCAACTGCACTCTCACTCTTAAATGAATAATGAAATTTTATTATTTATTTATGTATTCATTCATTCATTCATTCATTTTTGAAGATTTTATTTATTTATGTAACAGAGAGAGACACAGAGAGAGAGGGAACACAAGCAGGGGGAGTGGAAGAGGGGGAAGCAGGCCTCCCGCTGAGCAGGGAGTTCCATGCTGGGCTCCATCCCAGGATCCTGGGATCATGACCTGAGCTGAAGGCAGACTCCTAATGACTGAGCAAGTGAGGTGCCCCATGAATTTTTTTTTAAAAACAAAATTCAGTAAGTCTTTGAATATTTGTGAGCAAGAATTTGAGATTTATAGGTAAAACACATTGTTATTCTTAATCTCTTAATGAGGTAAATATTAACCACCTGACTATACTTAGGAAAAAGAGTTTCAAATTTTTTCATGCTATCCAACCTTAGTAAACAGGCTAATGTGGAAACAAAATAATGTAAAATTAGAAATTACATGGAATGTTGTTTTAATAATTAACAGTTAGAATAACATTCCCAGTAGAAATGCCAGTAGAACTTGGCTTCCATGGTACAATTCAGAAAACCACAATCAACAAACCATCACACTTCATGAAATACAGATATCAGCAATGTAAGTTTCACCTTATTTTTTTTGTAAGATTTGTATTTGTTTATTTGACACAGAGAGACAGATCACAAGTAGGCAGAGAGGCAGGCAGAGGGAGAAGCAGGCTCCCCAATGAGCAGGAGCCCCCCGATGCAATGCAGGGCTCCATCCCAGGACCCTGAGATCATGACCTAAGCTGAAGGCAGAGGCTTTAACCCATTGAGCCACCCAGGCGCCCCAGTTTCATCTTATTTTATGTAACACTAAGAATAAGTCCTAACAAGTAATGTATTTATTACATATGGTTTTTTTTTAAATGTTATTCTTACTGACAAAGGTTAAGAATTGCCGAGACAGTTTTTAAATCTTACATCATTCATATATATACACAGAAAGAAAAATATGAACAAAGTGAATTGTTTCATGTGTTCCTAAATCTTTTTTTGTATCCAATGGTGATTTTTCTGAATCTATTTTTCATTTAGAGTTTTCACTGAATCACAACACACAACATTGGTCACTGTGTCATCAAGAATGCTGATGGGTATACCTGGGTGGTTCAGTCATTAGCAATCTGCCTTTGCTTGCTCAGGTCATGACCCTGGGGTGTTGAGATTGAGTCTCCAGTTGGGCTCCTTGCTAGGTGGGGAGACTGCTTTTCCCTCTGCCCGTCACTCCCCCTGCTTGTGCTCTTTTTCTCTCTCTGTCTCTGTCTTTCTCTCTTTTTCTCTGACAAATGGATGAATGGAATCTTTTTTAAAAAATGCTTATGCTACAAGTATTTTTTTTTTATTTGCCCCAGGGGTGCAGGTCTGTGAATCATCAGGCTTACACCTTTCACAGCACTCACCTTAGTACAAACCCTCCCCAATGTCCATAACTCATCCACCCTATCCCTACCCTCCCACCCCCCAGTAACCCTCAGTTTGTTTCATGAGATTAAGAGTCTCTTATGGTTTGTCTCCTTCCTGATCCCATCTTGTTTCATTTTTTCCTTCCCTACCCGCTGTGACCCCCTGTCCTGCCCCTCAAAAAAAAAAAAAAAATATATATATATATATATATTGGGAGACAAGAGTAGAATACGGTCAAGAAATAGACTGCCTTCTGAGCAGGGAGACCCACGATGGGCTTGACTAAAGACCCTGGGATCATGACCTGAGCCAAAACCAAAAGTTGGAGGCCTAACCAACTGAACCACCCAGGCATCCCTCAAACAATATTTAAATGGTTTGTTGACTGAAATAATATGAGATTATGAATGGCTAGTTATGCCAGTAAGAATGACAACCAATTATATACATAAGAAATGACAAAAGCTGATGGGTTTTCACCCAGTGTAAAAGGTCTCATTTTCAGAGATATTTAAAGGATATTAAATATGTGTGAGATGTGTTCTTGTCCATGTATTTACATATATGATATTATATACATGCATAGATATGTGTACATGCTTTCTATCTCATCTTATTATAATGAAATTATACAGTAAATGAAAGAATACAGTAAATCTCTGCAGTTACTACTGCTGTGAATTTTTGAATAGGTATGAATGATTTGTTTCAAAAGTAGACTATTATTTAATTGCACATTTATGTGCTTATTTGAAAAGCAATCTTTAGACAGGAAAAAAAAAATCAAAACTTCCCTAAAATACTTTGAAAGTATACTATGTTTTAGATTATCTAGAGGAAAGCTTGGGTATTGTGTTACTTGTTTAGTTATGTGGCGTAATAAAACTGATTTTAATATAAGCTTACTGCAAAAAGAAAAAAAGTCTCATTTTGTAGCATTGGCTTTCCATTTCCTATCTACTTGGCCACATGAATCTTGGGTGCCTGTAAAGGCAGGATAATAACTAATCCTCTTTGGTGTTTAGCGTCACTTAATCCTTTCTGGTACTTATCCTATTAACATTTTTTTTTCCTCTTGTATTTAAATGCCAGTGCAGAGCACTCAAATTACTTGCATATATTTCTGGCCTTCTGAATTTCCCAGTTAGAGGAAGTACCTTCAGAAATGTTTGATTAAGTATATGCATTTATCTGAGTCTATATTCGTTTTCAAGTGCTTATTCTAGCTTAATGACTTTTAGCTTGGATATTTTGAGCTACCAGTTTATGTTTACCATTATTTTGTAACTGTAGAATTCATCTGCAATGTAACATAAGCTCTTTAACTGGGTTATCAAAAAGTACATATGAAACTTTTAGATTTTAGTTAAAACCTTATTTGAAGTGCATGAATCCTTAAAGCATGTTACTGGGCAGCGCTTACAATTAAAGGCCTATAAACCAATATATTTTATCTTTTGAAGAACTCTGTTAGTCAGACCAGGCTAAGCTATGCTGCATTAAGTAGCATGCACAAAAATCACAGTGATTGTGAAAAACAAAAGTTTCTTTCTCACTCATAACCTGTTCATTGTAGGTTGGCAGGAGAGCTTGTTTCAGATAGATGTGTATTTCTAAATCACTAACACGAAAAGGGTCAGTTGTGACAAATCAGGCCTGGCTTTTAAAACTTTGGTTTTCAAAGTATCACATTTTATTCCTTTCTTGTTTCCTTAGGCAAAGCAAGTCACGGAGGTAGCAAGGAACCTCAAAGCAGGGAAGTGCAGTCATACTTTGTGTCGAAAGGGGAACTGGAAGTATTTGTAACCAACCCTAATGACTACTCCATTCACTTTAATACAACTTCCCTTTAAAGAACACTGAGAAACTTACTAATATAAAACCAGGACATTGAGGTACTAATATATGTTTAAAAAAAAGTGAAGAGTAAGAAAATTTTTAGTATTACACATTTTTTATTTTATACATAAGAAATGATTATATATATGCATATGCTATCCATGTATAATAATATACATGTATTATCAGTGTGCATTTGTATATGGTATTTAATTTAATACTTCACCAAACTCCATGTATAAATACCTATATTATCCTATATTATGATTGAAGAAGAAACCTATATTAGAGAATTTAAGAAAACCTTTCTAAATTATGTATCTAATAAATGATCACACTGAAATCTAGTTCCATTGGTTCCTGGTTTTCCCACTACAAAATGCTAACTCTTAGGAAAAGTAGAAAGTACCATTTAGATAAATGAGAAAACATCCATTTTGTAGGTATGACTTTTAAAATTATACTTAGTCTTTTTTTTTAAGATTTTATTTATTTAATAGAGAGAGAACACAAGTCGGGGGTGGGGATGCAGAGGGAGAGGGAGAAGCAGACTCCTCCCTGAGCAGGGAGTCAGACATGGGGCTCAGTCCCAGGACCCTGTGATCATGACCTGAGCTGAAGACAGATGCTTAATGGATTGAACCATCCAGGTTCCCCAAAATTATACTCAGTCTTGTACTTACCTGCCTCTATGTGAGATTCAAATATAAAATATTATAAACTGGGCACTTTCAATACAGTGAAATGAAAGTTTTGGGAAATCTCCTTGTGAAAAAATTATAAAATTGGATATATTTACTAAAAACAACAATTTCAGGGTTCTAGAAATGGACAAATAGCATACAACAAACTAGCAAGAGTTTATTCTTGAAAATATACTGATCTTCAGGTTAAGAAGAGTGAAAGTCTATGGTGTTCTTACCCAGTGATTTCTTATCATTCACCTGACCCCCAGTTTGGTCAGAGCTCTAACTCTACTATGGAAAGACAAGCTCTAAAAACCACAAGTTTTCATGATGGAGACAGCTCACTGGACTTGGAGAGAAAGCAAAAGTGCCACACCAACTGCATTATAAGCAAAAGTAGCAATTCGGGTGGTAAGAGAAGGGAGAACAGTGGCTCTGTTAGTCTGAGATTGGAGTCTGGTTGGTTCCCAGTGCTCACTACACTATTCAAAATTGGCCCTCCTAGCCAGTGAAATAATATATATGTATCATCCATATTAGAATGAAAGAAGTAAACCTGTCTTAATTCACAGCTTATATGATATGATCCAGTATCTAGGAAATTGTAAAGAATCTATAAAATCAAGAAGCAAAAACCTAGGAAAGCTAATAAAAAAAATTTTAGTAGACCCAATAGGAGAGTACAAAGTAAGTTTGTGTCCGAATTCCTCTTAGCTGTCAATGTTACATTATGTGGCAAAGAGGTAGTCACATCTTTTGTAATATAAGATAATAATGTTAAGTTAAATTTTGAGAAGAGAGCTTATCCTTGATTATCTAAGTGGATTTGAGTGCAATAATGTGCAACCTTATGAAGAACGCAGAGGGAGATTAGAAAAAAGAGATGGAGAGGAGAAAGTGAAGTGAGGATGAAGGCAGTGACTAGAGTGATAACTGACACAAATCATGGAATGCCAAGCAACTTGGGGCAGCAGCCTGAACCTAAAAGCAAGGAGTGGATTCTTCCCTGAGAACCTGAGAACCTGCAGAGGGAACACAGCCTTGCCATACCTTGATTGCAGAGTCCTGGCCTCCAGAACTCTGGGAGAACTAATTTCTGATATTTTAAACCAGGTTTGCAGTTACTTGTTCCAGAGGTCTCTGGAAATTAAGACAAATGTTAACATAAAAAATCTACTGTATCTGTAATCTAGAAAGGTATAATCCATGAGTAAAATCGAGCATCTCCTTCCATTCACAATAGTATGAAAAAGAATAAAATACTTAGGAATAAATTTAATAAAAACAGTGCAAAACTTGCAAAATGAAAACTAGAAAACATCGTTAAGGAAAATTAAATATTTAAATAAATTGAGATATCTGCCATGTTTACGGGATAAAACAAATCAAGATGACAATCCTCCCCAATTGATATATAGATTCAAAAACTATCCCCATCAAAATTCCAGATTTTTTTTCATAAACCAATAACTGGATCCTAAAATATAAATGAAAGTCAAAGGATCTAGAATAGCCAAAATAATTTTGGAAAATAAAAACAAAGTTTAGATGGCCACACTATCCATTGAAAAATATACTGTAAACCTACTGTAACAAAAACATGGTATTGGTGTAAGGAATTTTAGATAGATTACATAGATCTATGTAACAGAATTAAGAGTCAGAAGTGAACACCTCTATGTATTTTAATTTACTTTTTATTAAGATAACAAAACAGATGTCTTCAGTAAATGGTATTAATACAATTGGAAATCTGTATTTATATATAACTTGCACTATACACATAAATTAATGAGTTTATCTGATAAAAGACTTGTTTCCAGATTATATAAAGAATACTTATAATTCAGTAATAACAACCTAATTAAAATGAGGGTAACAGATCAAATAGATATTTCACCAAAAGAAATCTTAAGTAGAAGATATGTGAATGGAAAATAAACACCAGAAAATGTTTATTATCATTATTCATTAGTTGAATGGAAATTGGAAACATTATACCATACCACTACAAGCCCTCTCAAGTAACTAATTAAAAATAAATGATAATGAGTGTTGGCAAAGAGGTCAAGAAACTAGAACCTTTGTATGTTGCTAGTGGGAATGTAAAATGGTTGTATTAGTTTTCTATTACTACTGTAACAAAATTACTAAAAATTTAGTGACAACACATTTCTCACCTTACAGTTCTTTCTTTTCCCTTAAATATTTATTTATTTATTTTATTTAAATTCAATTAACATGTAATGTATTCTTGGTTTCAGAGATAGAGGCCAGTGATTCATTAGTCCATATAACACCCAGAGCTCATTGCATCAAGTGCCCTTCTTAATTTCTCTCACCTAGGTGCCCATCTGCCCCACCCAGCTCACCTCCACCAACCCTCAGTTTGTTTCCTATGCTTAAGAGTCTTATGGTTTTTCTCCTTCTCTGGTTTCATCTTGTTTTGTTTTTACCTCTCTTCCCCTATGATTCTGTCTTGTATCTTGCCAATATGTGGAATTTAATTCATCTTACAGTTCAATGGGTCAGAAGTCTGACATGGGTTTCACTGGGCAAAGACGAAGGTGTCATCAGGGTTGTGTTCCTTTCTTAAGCTTATAGGGAAAATATGTTTCCTTGCTCATCAAATGCTGGCAGAATTCAGTTCTGTGCCGTTGTAGTACTGAGGTCTTTTTTGCTGGCTGTCAGCTGGGTGCCATTTCCAGCTTTCAGAAGCCTCTCGACAATCCTTGCGCGTGGCATCCCCTACATCCCAGAACCAGCAAAAGAGCAATGAATTCTCAAACTGCCATGTCTCTCATGCCTCTGCCTCTTTTTCTTCTACTTTTAAGGATCCTTATAGTTAACATTGGGCCCAACTGGATACACTCAGATAATTTCACCATCTCAAGGTTAGCTGATTAGCAGTCTGAATTCCCCATCTACCTTAATTCCGTTGGTCCATATGATATAAATAGTCACAAATTCTTGAGATTGGAACTTGGCCATCTTTGGAGCGGTAGCTGTTCTAGTGCCTGCCACAATGGTACAGCCACTTGGGAAAGTGGTTCCTTCCTTCCTCCCTCATTCCCTTCCTCCTCCCTCCCTCCTCTCTTTCTCTTTCTTTCTTCTTCTTCCTTCCTTCCTTCCTTCCTTCCTTCCTTCCTTCCTTCCTTCCTCCCTCCCTCCCTCCCTCCCTCCCTTCCTTCGTTCCTTCCTTCCTTCCTTCCTTCCTTCTTTCCTTCCTTCCTTCCTCCTTCCCTCCCTTCCTTCCTTTTTCTTTCTTTTTCTTTCTTTCTTTCTTTCTTTCTTTCTTTCTTTCTTTCTTTCTTTCTTTCTTTCTTTCTTTCTTTTCCTTCCTTCCTTCCTTCCTTCCTTCCTTCCTTCCTTCCTTCCTTCCTTCCTTTCTTTCTTTCTCTTTAGAGAGAGGGCACATGTGTGCAGAATGATGAGGATGTTCCAAACCTAAGTTATGGTAATGGCCACACAACCCTACACATTTGCCATGAATCATTGAATTCTATACTTATTATGGAAAATTTTTATAGTACACAAATTATGCTTCAATAAAGCTGTAAAATTCTCCTGTCATAAATTTATATTTCACAATTAACTAGCATTTTCTGAAGAACTCTTCCGTTATTAGCTAATTCACGATTTGCTGTAAATTTTGAAGCTTAATAAATAACACCTTAATGTCTACCACCTTCCTCAGACAGAAGGCTCCCAATGGTAGTAAAATCCCTTTGCCCACTCTAAAAAATATCCCATAGATGGCCCAACCCAACCCAAGCAGATTTCACCAACAGCAACATGCCATAGAAGCACTATTCTGCAATATGGATTAAAAAAAAATCAAAACCTTGACCTTTAATCATATAGAAGTGAATTCATGCACAAGTTGTCCCTACTTTATTGAGTATAATTTCTCAACTATGAACTTTCCAATTGGGTTGCTTAATCTTCTCACACTGGGTTATTATCAGAATGAAAAGGAACAGTATGTGAAAGATGCCCACCACAGTGCCTGGCAAATTCTAAGTATTCAGTAAGTGTTAGCATTCCCTTTCCCACAAAAAGACTTCAGTGCTCTCTTTGGCAGCATATATACTAAAATTGGAACTATACAGAGAAGATTAGCATGGCCCCTGCACAAGGATGACATGCAAATTCGTGAAGCGTTCCATATTTTTCTGGGTATTTACCCTAAAGATACAAATGTAGTGATCCTAGGGGCACATGCACCCGAATGTTTATAGCAGCAATGTCCACAATAGCCAAACTATGGAAAGAACCTACAGAGAATTATGGAAAGAATCAACAGATGAATGGATAAAGAAGATGTGGTATATATACACACACACACACACACACACACACACACACACACACACACACACACAATGGAATACTATGCAGCTATCAAAAAACCCTGAAATCTTGCCATTTGCAACAACGTGGATGGAACTAGAGGGTATTATGCTGAGTGAAATAAGTCAATCAGAGAAAGACAATTATCATATGATCTCTCCGATATGAGGAACTTGAGGGTCAGGGTCGGGGGTCGTGGGGGGTAGGGAAGGAAAAATAATGAAACAAGATGGGATCAGGAAGGAGACAAATCATAAGAGACTCCTAATCTCACAAAACAAACTGAGAGTTACTGGGGGGTGGGAGGGTAGGGATAGGGTTGATGGGTTATGGAGATTGGGGAGGGTTTGTGCTTTGGTGAATGACGTGAAAGGTGTAAGCCTAATGATTCACAGACCTGTACCCCTAGGGCAAATAATAATAAAAAAAAATGTAAAAAAAAAAAAGACTTCATAGTTACATTTAACTCTCCAATTTGGTTTTCAGCAAATGAGAAGAAGAGTTCCTCACTAAAGTGCTGCATCTCTGGTTTATGTCATAGGTTTGCAATATTTACCTATATTAGTCTATATGCAAGCATCAAATAAGACCCAAACTGTGGAGAACATGTTTGGATAATATGAAGGCTGAGCGTCCTCCAGACTAGTGTAAACACAATTCATATTAGCCTAGAATAAAAGTAAAGTTGGGAGTAAAAAGCATATATTGGCTTGATATGTAGCTTACTTCCATAAAACCATAAATTGTACAACAAATTTTAAGGGATACCTATATAAAAAACCTTGACATTCCTACCTTTCTTAAGGTTTTCATATTTAAACCCTGCATACATAATTTGCATTACACTTTCAGTGAACTATGAGCTTTTCATAAAAGCCTAATTCTCCAATCCAATTAAGAATGATCTATGTAAAGGAACTATAACTATATGCAAATACAAATTTAAAAATATTCTCTGTAGCAGACTTCTGATAATGCAAATGTTTGTTAAGAAAAATACCTATCAATAGGCAAAAGCCATAGAAACACATTTTTCTAATCATTTTCTGGCTATGTTACGACTTTAGTGAAAATAGAAAATTTGGAAGTAGAAAACTTTTGGACTTAAGATGTGTGGGGCCATGGAGTGTGGCTTTCCAGGACAGGTAAGGCTAAAAAGTGCAGAAGGAAGATGGTGGTTTTAAAAAGGGCCACCCTGTGGTCAATAAATGTAAAAAAACAAAACAAAACAAAACAAAAAACCCTGCTTTTCATTTCAACCATAGGTCAAGAGAAAGTAAAGTCAAAGAAATCCAATTTAAGAGAAAAAGCATAACTTTACATGTTGGATTGGCAATTTGATAGCTACTTCCTCAAGTTTCTTAAATCTTAAGATCACTCTCACATAATAGAAACAGTAACCTTAAATTTTTGTTTAAATTAATTATACAAAATTATGTACCCTAGAGACGAACAGTAGCACAGAGTATGTACTGGTTGGAACACCTGATTTTTTTTTTATAGTAATGTTCATTCTCTTTCAATAATTTCACAGGATTATCTTGGGAACGTCTATTTAGTATAACATTATCCCATCCATTGTTAGCAGTTGATTTGTGCTATGGTAAGCACCTGAGTCAACCTGTCTAAGAAAAATTTTCCTGGGGATTTTTAGATTTCAAAAGGAATCATAACATTCTCTTTATTGCCACTGAAATTGTAAGATGTAATGTTCAGGAACTGTCAGCAAATATATTTTATGACATGTAGAAAAAGTAAAAACCAACTTCCATAGGGGGTAAAGATGAGAGACAAAATTTGCATTCTAGGCTTCATCCTCGACTTCCAGAAGCTTAGTTGTTAAACTCTTTCTTGAATTTCTAGAGATGCCCTAGTTTCATCCCATAAAGCTCCCTTTTACCTGGAGTTCTTTCCATTTGGGCTTTTCGTCAAAATCAAAATAATTTTTTCTAAATTGTGAACTATGAGTAGGAATATATGCAACTAAGGGTTTTTTTCTTAACTCATAAATAACAGAATTAAATATAACTTCTAAATATGTGTCTTTCCATAGGGAAATGAGAGCAAAAAAACTGGGACAAAAAGAGAGGCTTCTTATGTAAAAGCAAGAGTGTGGGTTTTAGAAATATTTACAATTATCCTTACTTCGATGATTCTTATCTCCTGTTCATACATGAATTTGCCTATATTGAATTTGATAGATGGAAAGAAAGAAGTTAGTGAGAAAGATACATGTATTATAATCAATTGGATGGGGAGACTAGAATATAGGGAAGTGCTATCTGTGCCTGGAAACCGCATACAAGCCATGAAGATATCGGCCAGATCACTAAGACTTGTATTTTATGATATGCATCAATAATTATTAATTCTGGAATCCAATAAAAGTTCTTAACGAGGCATGATTTGACCTTATATGAGCTGGAGTAATACAGCCAGACTAGATTCACCTAGATGGATGATGGGTACTAAAGAGGACATACATTGCACTGGGGGTTATACGTAAACAATGAATCATGGAACACTCCATCAAAAACTAACAATGTACTGTATGGCGACTAACATAACAATAAATTTTTTTTAATTAAAAAATAGATTCACCTGAAATTTCCTCAAAATAAATAACATTTGGGTCAAATAACACATGATTAGGAAATAAAGTCTTCCTTGTCTTATGAAATAATAAGGAATGTGGAATAGCACCAGTTTTGAGCCTATTCGAATTTCTTCATTATTTCTAGGAGTCTTCAGATGTGTCTCACATGGGCTTCTGAACATACATGGTCTTTGCCTATACCAACTACAAAGATTTTCACTCTTCATAAAGATAGAAAGATGTCCAAATACTGTCATTAAAACCAGACACTAAGAAACTAATTGCTGGTATTTGGGATGAGAACGGTTATCTCTTATAAATGCTGATGCTATTTAGAAGTGTCTTTATCTGTTCTTAAAGCTGTTGTTATCTAATTTAATGTCCCTGTCAGATCTGACTGTAACTACACATAGGGACATTAGTGATAATTATTCTCAGTATCTTGGTTGGATATATGCTTCAGATTTGGAATGAACCTCAATATAGGGTTAAAACCCAGCTCTGCCACTAACTAGTTACACTTTGGGCTAGTCAGGTACTCTCTCCATTCCAATGTTTCATACTTAAAACAGAAATAATAGCAACCTGGTTCTATTGAGTATTAGAGCAGGTAACGTGGTATGGTAGACTAAACCATCTCATGTATCAAACAGACATGAGAGTATTGGGTTAAATTTTCTGTGTTTCACAATTATCATGCTGTGTGAAATTGCCCATTTTAACTTGCTTTCATTCATTTACACATTTCACATATTTATTGAAGCAGATACAAGTGCTGCTTCCATGAAAGTAGAGTACATGTAAGGGAAAAACACCATGTGTGTTCAGAATAGATTTTGTCCACTGATTACTTAGACACTATATTTGGCCTATATTTCTCTCTCCTTAGGAATAGTTCTTTCCCAGATTATTTGTCCTTCATGTCAAAGCCTTATGAGTACCCTTTCATCTTATAAGACACTTAGAACCACAACCACTATCTCACCCACTGTTGTTCTTCACACATATCTAACATTTACATCTCAAGCAAAGAACAGTCTACCGGAGGTCCCTTTAACACATCTAAATCAGTATGAAAGTATCACGTTAAGTCAAGGTGGGACACACATATAAACACACATGCAGTTATTTACATGCACATTATGTACTAAGTGCTGAACTGCCTCATCTTCAACCACAAACAAAAATATCCTTCATGAAAATTTCATCTCAAGTTTGTGAAAGATCTATAAGGATCAGAAAATTCAACTAAGTAGTTTTATCAGTGCTTATAACTTTCAACCTGATAGCTCTTTGGGTCTTCTTGAAAATAAAATTGCAGTCTTAAAATCCTCAAATTATTTTTTGTCCCAAATGGTTTGCTATTTTAATAAATTTTGCATCTGGCTGAAGATTACAAGTGGGATGCATCTAAAAATTCCACAGATAAGCAAATTGAAACCTGCTGTCTGAAATGCTAACTACTCCCTTTGATTAGAAACAATGACTTGGATTTCGACACTTTTAAAAAAAATGTACAAATATGTATGTATCTCAGTTGACAGCTGGAATTGATGGGATTTTCTATGACTAAAAGATCTGTAAGTTAAATGGAAGAGCTTCGAGTTCACATGTGTTCTTCCCGTGGGTTACCGCAAGGACCACTTGGAGTAGATTCAGTAGACTTTCCCATGCCTTCTTTTGCTTCTGTCTATGCTAATCATTCCAAACCAGAAAGTCCCAAATTTCTTGTTAAATTTTGTTGCTGACAGAATTGAGAAAGAGCATAAGCTGATGAAGAGGGACAGAGACAGGCTATGAAGTGATTGTCTTTGCTAACTTTGTAGTCAAATTATTACCAATTTGGGTAACAAAATCCAAGTTGGTACTGAACCTCAGCTCTGCCACTAACTAGCTGTTTGATGTTGGACAAATCACTGAACGCTTTTGAAATGTAAACATCATTATTTCATATAAAAAGTGGAATGGTGGGAGTTCCATGGAGTTGTTATGAGTATCGCAAAAAAAAAAAATGTGATAAATGTAGTATGATGACTCAGTGCACTCCCAATATGGCACAATACCGAATGAGGTGAGACAGTGGATCTTTTAGTTTGGTGACTAGTCGATGTAAAGAGGGCTAAGGTTGAATATGTCAGATAATCACAATTTCAACATCTCTTAACTTTTTTTTTAAAGATTTTATTTATTTATTTGACAGAGAGAGATCACAAGTAGGCAGAGAGGCAGGCAGAGAGAAAGGAGGAAGCAGGCTCCCTGTCGAGCAGAGAGCCCGAAGCAGGCTTCGATCCCAGGACCCTGAGATCATGACCTGGGCCGAAGGCAGAGGCTTTAACCCACTGAGCCACCCAGGCGCCCTTAACTTTTTTTTTTAATTTTAAAAATTGATGTTCTTTCCATTCCTATTTTTTCCAGTTAATGTATTTAAAATAAGCCATTTTTTGGTTTGCACTTCATAGACAAGCAGCTATTAAATCCCTCAATAAATTTTCATTCACAATCAAGTATGCCTGAGTGCTAAATCAGAGATTGAAGACATTATGTCATAAAAAAATAGCCAGACTCTGCCCTCGAGGAACTTTCAGTTTAATGGAGGAAGCAATACATTTTTAAAAAATTATTGCATCAGCAAACCAAAAAAAAAAAAAAAAATACGGAGTGCCTAAGAAGGATATAACAAGAAGACTTAATTTCATTTGAGAGATTAGAAAAGTTTTTCCTGTACAGTTTTTCTTCACAGTTTATACATTTAAAAATAATTGAAAACACACTCAGAAGATAATATTTTGTGACATATCAAAAGTATTAACAAATTCAAATTTCATTTTTCAAAAATAAAATGTTACTGGAACCAGACATTCTCATTTATTTACGTAGTGTCTATACAGTTGCTTTCATGCTCCAAGAGACTTGCATAGTTGAAACAAAGACTGTCTGGCCCACAAAGCCTAACATGTTTAGTAGATGGCCATTTTCAAAAAACATTTGCTGACTCCTGTATAAAACCTTACAAGTCTCCATAGGATTTTTCTTTTTCGTAAGTTAAATGAAATGCTGTTGCAAGGTGTTATTGAAATATTTTAAAGCAATTGCAGAGCTTTATCAGATTAACATTTTTAAGATCTCTCTGATAAATATTTTTTCAGGTTTATTTTCATCTTAATATGAAAAAGTAAGGATTCAAAATCACAGTTCTTTATAAAAGTTTGGAAATGGGTATTGGGACCAACTGATAAAACTGAAGCAAGCTCATTCCTACATGATCTAATACACATCTTTGAAAGCATATGGTATGCAGACAGTGTTAGGTGCTACATCATCAAAGATAAATCAGATTATCTCAGATTAACACAATCTGACATCAATACTTTGTATAAGCTACAGTAATTAAATATGGTGGTATTAGTGAGAGAATACATAGAGATAGAAAAGAACAGAAAGCCGAGAACTAGACCCTCATAAATAGAGTCAATTAATCTTTGACAAAAGATCAAAGGCAGTATAATAGAGCAAAGATAATCTCTTCAAAAATGGTGCTGGAACAGCTGGATGTCCACACGCCATCATCATCATCATCATCATCATCATCTAGACACAGATGTTATATCCTTCACTAAAAACACAAAATTGATCATAGACGTAAATATAAAACTTAAAATTATAAAGCACATAGGAGAAAACCTAGATGACCTAGGGTATGACTTTTTAAATACAACACCAGTGGCATGATCTATGAGAGGAAACAATTGGTAAACTTGATTTATTAAAATTAAAAACTATGTGAAAGGCAATGTCAAGAGAATAAGACAAGCCACAGACTGGGAAAAAAATATTTTCCAAAGACACATCTGATAAAAGACCATTATCCAAAATATATGAGATACTCTTAAAAATCAACAATAAAAAATAAAACAAAACAAAAATCCAAAATCTGATTTTAAAAATGGAGAAAAGAGCTTAACAGACACCTCATCAAAAAAGAGTTACAGATGGAAAATGGGTATATGAAAAGATGCTCTACTTTTTATGTTTCTATTCCAAAAAAGCTGGTAAGTTTCCCCAGCAGTAGGAGATTGGGAATGTGATCTGGAGGATATGACAAAGCTCTCTAGGATAGTAGGTTGCTTCTGAAATCCTTTAACTGTTTTTGCTTCTCTTGGCTAACACTGAATTGTGACCTCTGCATTTTATGTAACAGCCAGTCATAGTCTAACTCTTCTATTGGGCACATGTGAGAATTCCAGACAACGTTCTGTAAGGAGTCTCTCCACTGGCCTCGACAGTAATTTGAAGAAACATACAGAAGAGAACAAGTCATAAAAATAAATAATACTGTGCTGCCAAATGTGTCCTTCCAATGTTCTTGACAGTCAGCGAGAAAGTTTGTTTTACATCTGTATATCATTGTCTCTTTAGCAACAAGTCCAGTACCAGAAACCCAAAAGAAGAATAAACTTTTGGTAAAAGTTTTGGTAAAACTTTTATATTTTGTCTTTTGCTTGACATCATTTTACTGAGTTTCACGTCTACTATTAAATCTGAAAGGAAGGCTGTTTTTAAACTAAACAATAATTAGGCTATAGCTGCAGTAAGACATCTATTTGAAAAATCAATTTATTATTTATTTTCTTGTTAAAAGTACTAGACAGGGCACCTGGGTGGCTCAGTGGGCTAAAGCCTCTGCCTTCGGCTCAGGTCATGATCTCAGGGTCCTGGGATTGAGGCCCACATCGGGCTCCCTGCTCAGTGGGAAGCCTGCTTCCCCCTCTCTCTCTGCCTGCCTCTCTGCCTACTTGTCATCTCTCTCTCTCTCTGTCAAGTAAATAAAAATAAAAAATAAAAAATAAAAAAATAAAAGTACTAGAGAGAAAATTGCCATAACACCAAAAAAAAAGAATGTCTACATATTTATATTTGGTGAGTTGTGAGTTTTCAATGAAATTTGGAAAGCCATCGATTATCACATTAAGTTCTTATAAGAATCTCATGCTGTTAATATTATTAATCCCATTTTAGAGTTGAGAAAACTGAGGTTCAGAAAAGTCATGTAATATGCCTAATGTGACAGAACTTATAAATGATAGAAACAGTATTTCAATTCAGACCCATCTGTTGTCAAGTAAGTGGAATCCTTAGAAGTCTCTGCTTTTTGGATAAGCATAAAAATCACACACTCCCACACTTAACTTTCCTAAAGAAACTTCTTGGTTAGTATGCATTCACAGACTTTCAATTAAGCATTTGAAACACATTTTTGACAATTCTTTTTTTTTTTTGTATTTTACATTATAAAAATAATAGTTTTTCAATTATTTAAACATAAATAGAACATGCCATTTTAAACCATTCCCTACCTAAGTTTCAGATGTATGACTTTTCCACTGCAAAGTTGAGAAATACATTAAGCAAATTTCCATGGTCATTAGTTAATACTGGATGGGTGGATGGATGAAAGAAAATGCACAATTATTCATAGTGCCTGGAAAATCATCATAAATGCATGCTACTTAATAAAATTTAGGATGATGTTTATAATACCCTACAAATAATTAAAGCAATTTAAGATCCCAGACACTTTAGTTTTTTGTTCTACTTTCCACAGTTTTGACTACAAAACTAGAAACATAATTTCCAGTGGATAATAAAACTGACTTGAGTTTGTTTTTCAAATAAAGATATCTTGTGAAAACATGCATGTCTCTTCAAATCACATTCTTATTTTTTTTAATGTCTGGAAAAAAAACCAAGTATTTCTTTGGAAACAGAATAAGACATCCTATATAAGAGAGTCCTCAACAATATTATCCTTTCGTTATCATCTGCTAGTTAGTCTATTGAATTTGTCTATCTTCATTACTTAGCACTTTTGAATGATGTGGAAAAAATCAAGTGGGAAATGTATACCACATATCTGATTTTGCTAATTACCTAATAATGTCTTTTCTTCCTTGGAATAATTATTTTGGAAAGACATCATCATCATTTATAAATTTGACACAGATATCTGAGCAAAGTGTAAAATCATATTTTACTTTTCCTTATGCATATAAATAATCCTTACATATTAAAGTCTAACTCCACAATCATTAACAAATCCAACTAGAGCTATCTTTGAATATATCATTTCACATTTTCTGTACCACTACTAACTTAGACCAATCAACCACCATCTCTTAATGAGACTANAGAGAGCCAGACGTGGGCCTCGATCCCAGGACCCTGGGATCATGACCTGAGCCGAAGGCAGCGGCTTTAACCCACTGAGCCACCCAGGCGCCCCTGAACCATCTTCTTAACTGGTCTTCCCACTTTTCCCCTTGCCCTATGGCAGGTGTTTCTCCATGTAGCAGAGGATTTCTTTGAAAACACGTATTATCATTTTCTCTTCTTAGTTCAATACCTCTAATGGATTCCTACCTCACTCTAAGTAAAATCCAGTTTTTGTCATCAATTACAGGCTTCAATGTGAACAGGTCCCTGTCTACTATCTCTTAGTTTGTGTCCTACTACTATCAAAGATAAACACAGCCAAACATTAGTTAAAGTGGTGAAATACAATTTATTTAGTTAACTGTTAAAAATAGATGAAGAGCTAAGCCCCATTTTAATCTGTGCAGAGGTGACTGGCATTCTAAAAAGAAAATGAGGGAGTAGAGAGGAGAAATTGAGTAGAGTCAGGACATTCACAATACAGTCACCAAACCTCCATCTCATGTCTCAAATTAAGATGCAAGATCAGGAAGAATAAAAGTTTTTGGAGTGACCTAGAAGTTCCAACAACAACAAAAGAAGCACTCACATAGATGGTGTGTGTGTGTGTGTGTGTGTGTGTGTGTGTGTTTGTGTGTGTGTGTGTGTGTAGAAATGTGTTCAAGGTCTTCTAATAAAAAAGAATATCATGATTTAATTGTGTCTGATTTGCTATCTTTAAATGTAGCTAAGAAACTATCCTACTTCAAAAGGTACATATGTAACTAGGGGAAAATATTAAAGCAATTTACAGATTTCATTTTATGTAATAACTAAACAATAAAGACTTCAAATGGTTCTTTCTTCCATTATTTACTTTGATAGGCAGTGAGTCCCTGAGGACCAGTCATCTTGCAACTTGTTACCTTTGTTTTCCCCACTGGAAAAAAAAAAAAAAAAGAAAAAAAGTGTCATCATGCCCTGATAATTGGCTTATCCTGTCCTATCAAATTAATTCTAGTATTTGCCTGAGGTAGTTTTACTTTTACATGTCTCCTTTTCTCAGCCAATAGAAGCCATATATAGATATTTGTCTAAAATAGGCAGTAAGTACTACATCTACAGGAAGAAATGGGGCACTGTATAGAGCCAGTATAAGAAAAAAAGGAGAGAATAGCTTCCCACCCCGCAATGAACTCGAAGTCTTATCAAAATCCATGGAATACATTATGATACTGTAAGTTTACATGTGCCTCAAGTAATACCTAAATGAATGCAGAGCTGGCAAACAGAAAATGTTTCAAATTGATGGGAAAGCACAGTCAGCTAGATTTTCCTTCTTAACATACTTGCTTTGAAACATCACCTAAGATAGAAGTGAGGGCAACAAGAGCCTGTCTCTGTAGCCAAGCATGGCAATGAACCTAATTTTATAACTGAATAAAATGTAGAATTTTCCTGGGGACCCAAAGCAAAAAGGAGAAAACATGATAATTCAAGCCAAGAAAGACAATGACCTCTGTTTTGGTCTCCTTGCCCAGTTTCTTCTATTGTTTTGGTTTACATACTTTCCCAGTAGGTCAGAGCATCTACTCCAGAGTCTACTGTGTAACCTTAGGCAAAACACTTAACCCTGGCATTCCCCTTGCTTCCTCATTTGTAAGATGAGTATAATAACTTTACCTACCTCACTGGGTTTCTGTGAAGACTAAAAAAATATACAGGGTTATTTTCTGGATTAATATGTAAAGAAATATAATTGTATCTGATAGCATTTAAAGTTTATAGAAGAGTTATTACTATTATTCTCAATTCATAATCTTAGCAAAGCATATTAGAGATGTATATCATTTTATTTTATTTTTTTTTAAAGATTTTATTTATTTATTGACAAAGAGAGATTACAAGTAGGCAGAGAGGCAGGCAGAGAGAGAGGAGGAAGCAGGCTCTCTGCTCAGCAGGGAGCCTGATGCGGGCCTCAAGCCCAGGACCCTGAGATCATGACCTGAGCTGTAGGCAGAGGCTTTAACCCACTGAGCCACCCAGGCACCCAGAGATGTATATCATTTTAAAGAGTATCCAGGCCTAGTCTCTCCTCACTTCTCCTCATTTTATAGGTCTGAGAGGTTGAGGATAGAAATAATCCATTTATCTCATTTCTCTAGAAAGCTTGCTTAATCTATATCTAAAATTAAAGAACAACAACAAAAACAAAACAAAACAAAACAAATCCAAAACCAAAAACAAATGAATGAAGCTGAGGAGACCTAAGAAAGAAAACGTGTTTTGCTTTGTTTTGTTTGTGTATGTTTTTTTTAAGTAAAACTTGCAAGTAAAATGGAGTATAAAAAAAGAAGTAAATACATAGCACATGAAGAAGACACACACAAAAATATTCTTATTTAAAGGTGACCTTCCTAGAAATAATATCAGACTTCCAAGTTACATTTTCAACCTCAACATCATCAGGAGAAACTAAATGCAGAATACATAAATATCTTGGGGAGTGCAAAATGTTCTGTTCATTTGGTAAAATGTGGCAATGTTTTTTTTTTTTTTAAGATTTTATTTATTTATTTGACAGAGAGAGATTACAAGTAGGCAGAGAGGCAGGCAGAGAGAGAGGAGGAAGCAGGCTCCCTGCCGAGCAGGGAGCCTGATGTGGGCCTCTATCCCAGGACCCTGAGATCATGACCTGAGCTGAAGGCAGAGGCTTTAACCCACTGAGCCACCCAGGCACCCAACTGAGCCACCCAGGCGCCCAAAATATGGCAATGTTAAAGAAAATGTCACCTTTACCTAATAAATGCCAAAGTCACTTTTGAGAGAAATCAATTCCAAGTTGATGATAATTAAAGCATACTAAATAGATTTATAGGTTACTGGAGAAACATCTAGATGCTTTGGTCAAAGTTATACTACTAAATTCTACATGAGGTTTGGTATACTTCTTAGCCACACAGAATGTTATCATGTATACATAAACATAAATATAACAAAAGTTAAGAACTCTTGATGCATAAGTCAAGATTTCTTAACCATACTACACTGTCTTCTAGTCTATATATTGAAGAACTTTTGTCTTAAGTGCATCATAAGCAGTTCAAGGACAGTAATATAGGCATCACTAAGACTCAAATCATGAAAATGATCACTGACTGGGAAATATAAAAATAGGTAAGCTAGTTTGAAAAAAGTGATCAAAACCCTTATTGTAAGTTTAAAAAAACAAGTTACTTCTGTTTAATTCAATCTAAAGAATAGAAACACAGGCCAACAGTAGCCATGTACTCTCTCATCTAGAGCTAGAGCAGCAACCCAATTTCTGAATAGTATTTCTAATTCATTTGGTATCATTCAAACTTAAAGCTCATTGTTCAAGGCAAAAATAAAAATACTAAAAAGTAGCAACATTATGACAAGCTCTATGTTGTTTATTAACATTCCAGTATGGGTATCTGTCAATATTTCCCTTAAGAATTTAGTGACATGAAGATTCATATTATCTCTTATTCTCAATACTAACAAGTATTTTCATAACTTAAATAAATAAAATTGATATCTTTATTCGGTTCCTGAACAGTAACAGCATTTTTACCAATTGTTTCCCACCTCCGGTTGAGATCCAGCTCTACAGATGTGCACCTATGGTAGCTATGGAAACCAGCAGCTACTGAAGTGAACACAGTAAGTTTGAAGTCCCCAGAATTCCACTGCTACAAAATCGTAACTCTTATCCCTGACTAGAAGTTCCCCGTAAAGCTTCATTTCCAGGGTTTGTCTCTATTTCTTTTCCGAGCTCATTCAGTGTAAACCGCCAAATTCCTAAGTTGTTGTTGTTGTTGTTTAAGATTTTATTTATTTATTTGAGAAAGAGAGAGAGACAGCATGACCAAGGGGAGGGGCAGAGGGAGAAGCAGACTCACAGTTGATCAGGGAAGCCTGATGTGGGGCTCAATTCCAGGACGCTGGGATCATGACCTGAGCGGAAGGCAGCTGCTTAACCAACTGAGCCACCCAGGCGCCCCCCTAAGTTTGTTTAAAAATATCAGTGGTAACTGTTTAACATCACAGCTTCCTGAAGTGATAACATCATTGAGGCTAACAAGAGGTTGACCAAAATACTTAAAAGAAAAAAAAATTGGTAGATGATACGTACATATGGAGGATGAAAATCTCCGTCATATCCCTGGGTATTTAGAAGACCAAACACACATACAAGCCTGGGTGCACGCCAATGAAAGACATGCAAAGACCCAAATCTCTCACCTTTATGTGATCTTGAGGCCCTGCACAGTAGGAAGTGAAGGCTAAAACAAAACTATAAATTTCCTGCTGGAGTATTGAAAATCTATTGCAATATGCACACCGCCTTGGCAAGAGCTAAGAGATTTATTGGTTCAAGGAATTTAAGGATATCTCTGCCAATCATTAAATGACCACTGAGACAACTGATGAGAGAACTCAGTGGTTTCACATAACAAAGAATACAAACATTGAGACATTTATTTTAGGAAAACAGTAAACACAGCGAAACACCGACAAGAAGAAACAGAAATGACAACAAAACTATAGGGAGAGATTGCATTTTCAGGGTAACCGGTTACATAATATTAAAGATGTCTAGTTTTCAATAATGACAACAACTAAATATGATACAGAAAAGAAACAAAATATGGGTTCTTTACAAGAAAAAGCAATCCTCAAAAACTGTCTCTAAAGAAATGCAGACATTGGATTTACTAAAGAAAGATTTTAGCTGTTACAAATAGGTTCAAAGAACTCAAGCTGATTATGTCTAAGAACTAAAAGAAATTTTGAAAACAGTAGTTCATTGAATTAAAACCATCAGTGTCCTATATACACATTCTGGCATCAAAAAATACAATAGCAGAAGTGAAAATTTCACTAGTGGGACTTAAAGCATATTTGAACTGGCAAAAAAAAAGAATCAGCAAAATTGAGAACTTAGAGATCTCAGGGATACAAACAAGATATTGGGAGTACCAATACACACATAATGGGGGACCCAGAAGGAAAGAGAGAAAGGAGAAGTCAGGATGAATATATAAAACAAAATGGTCCAAAACTTCCCAAAGGTAATGCAAAATATTAAAATGCATATCCAAGAAGCTCAGCAAACATTAAGAAGGATAAATTCAAATAGATCTCCATCTATGCATAGTTTAGTCAAACTGACAAAAGACAAAGAGGAGATCTGAAGCAACAAAGAAAACAGACTCATATACAAAGAATCCTCAATATCCTTATCAGTTTACTTCTCATCAGAAATCATGGAAGTCAAAAAGCAGTGGAATGCCATAATCAAAGTGCTGAAAGAAAAAGATTGTTAACCAAGAATTCCACATACTTTAAAGCTATCATTCAGAAAAAAAGGACAAATTGAGATAGTCCCAGATTAACGCAATCTGACAACATTCATCACTAGTGTATTGGCCTACAAGAAATACTAATGACTATCCTTCAGATCGAAATAAAGGACATCAAATATTAACCAAAATCTGCATGAAGAAATAATACAAGTAAAGGTAACTGCACAAGAAAATATAAAAGAAAGCATAAATATATCTTTGTTTGTTATACATTTCTTCTCCTATCTGATTTAAAGACCACTGGATAAAACAATAACTATAAAACTGTGTGGATGGACATAGACCATATAAATGATTTATGTAACAGTAATAGATTAATTTGTTAGTAGAGATAAATAAGGCCATTGTTAATGATGAAAGCAATATTCCAACAAGAAGGCATAAAATATTTATATGTACCTAACAAAAGAGCCCTAAAATACATGAAATAAAATCTGTCAGTATTGAAAGATGAAATAGACAATTCAACAAAAATAGCTGGTGACTTCAATTCCCCACTATTTTTACTAAAGAGGAAAAACTAAGAAGAATATTAATATGAAATGTAAAACATAAGCAACATTGTAAACCAAGTAGACCTAACATTTCTATTGAACCTTCCACCAACCAACAGCAGGATACAGATTCTTCTCAAGGGCACATGGAACGTTATCAAGAACAGACCATATAGCAGGCCATGAAACATTTTAAAGGACTGAAATCATTAAAAAAATTTATTTCAGATTTTGACAATATGGAATAATAATCTCTTAAGGAAACATTATGGCTAAAAATATTGTCTAAGATACATTGTTTTGAGAAGTTCCCTGACCGGTTTGTAGAACTTCCCAATAATTTATTTTGTGAGTTTCAGTAAGCTTTGATGCATTTGTGTTTATTGAAATTTAAAGGTATAAAGCATGACTTAATAAGTGAGCAGTTACTATTGCTTCAATGGAAAGTATATGTATGTGGTCTCATAATCATTATTTACCCTAAAACAATGTTAGCAACACTGCTATCCTTGCAATTATGGCAATTAAACTCCAAACTAGTACTAAATAGGTAAGATAAAAGCATAAATAAAAAGAAAATGAAAATTCTCCAAACAATGAGTATTTGGAAGTGGATTATAAATATTAGGCTCGCCAACTAGAAATATTAGGAGGGGGATGTAGGGTTATTGGGAAAACAGGTAGTATCTGGAAAAACCACAATATTTTTTTTTTTTAAAGATTTTATTTATTTATTTGACACAGAGAGAGAAATTACAAGTAGGCAGAGAGGCAGGCAGAGAGACAGGGAGAGGAGGAAGCAGGCTCCCTGCTGAGCAGAGAGCCCGATGCGGGCCTCAATCCCAGGACGCTGAGATCATGACCTGAGCCGAAAGCAGAGGCTTTAACCCACTGAGCCACCCAGGCACCCGAAAAACCACAATACTGAAAGGAAAATAATCCTTGACAAATTACAGGTTTCCCTTGCTATCCAAAAGTTTGTTTTATGACACTTTGCTTTTACAAAAAATATGTCATGTTACCTGTTTACACTAATGAAGAGAAATCCAAAAAGCTTTTCACTTTTATGAAATATTAATTGCTTCCATGCTTTATGCCAGCTGAGCTTATGAAAGGGAATGCTCTAATTTCGGATAACAAGGGAAACCTGTATACCTCCTCTTTTGGAGCATATTTCCATTTAAAGAACATCAACTTCATAGAATCTTGCTTAAATGAAACCAAGCATGATATTGTTAATGATAATCCACAAAACACTTGCAGAGAGGATTATTTGCCCAGGGGTAGAAATTCTGAGTGCCTAACCCTGCATTATAAACTCTTTAATACAAATTTAAACTTTGTCAAGGATAAAATTGTTTCCCACATTGAAATTTTATTTATAAGCCTTAGGTCAATCTGTTTTTATTTTTCGTCAACAGATTAATAAGGAAAAAATTGACCAATAAAATTGTTATTAAAATGCAGATGGTTTTGTTCTAATGGGTTATAAGGTTGTTATTTTTCCAGATGGAAGAAGTATATTACATAAAATCACTAAGTTTGAAACTTTTAATAAATGTCTAAACTAAATGAAACTGGCTAAAAATTCACTTTGATTTTAGATCTGAATATTTCCTCTCCCTCTTTACATTTTTGCCTCAGGAAAGACTTACGCATCAGATTCAGATATGGGCAATCTTTGCCCACATCCTTGTTTTTGTTTTGTTTTGTTTTGTTTTGTTTTGTTTTGTTTTGTTTTGTTTTTCAGTGTAACATAAAGAGAGAATATTGAGCAAAACAGCCTGGGAAAATTTAATTTAACAGCTCTGTATTATTTATAAATATGATACCATATGAAATAGTAATGTCATCTACATAGGTAACTGCTCCAATATAAAAACCACTATTTCTTAGGTGATTCTCTCTAAAGAAATTTTTTGCTACAAGAAATGCTGCTTAAAAAAAAAAAACAAAAAACTTTTAAATTGGTAAAATTTTGTATCTGTTGCTTAACTTTCCACTTTAATGTGCTTTTTTGAAGACTATGATGACGTTCTCCTTCTATATCTCACACCATGGATTTTGTCCCTTACATTGTTTCAGAAACAGTTATAGTGGAGAAGATAAAAGAAAGTCTGAGATAAACGGTGGTCAGAATATCAAATTCCTGTTAAAAATAATTGAGTTGCCATGTTTGTAGATCTGGCCATTTGGCAGAATCCATGTGTACTTGGACTGTTTTGTTGGTTATTCTTCAAATAGATTTTGCGAACCCCTCCGGAGACTTTAATTTACTATGTAAAAGAATCAATGGCGCCTGGGTGGCTCAGAGGGTTAAGGCCTCTGCTTTTGGCTCAGGTCATGATCTCAGCGTCCTGGGATCGAGGCCCGCATCGGGCTCTCTGCTCAGCGGGGAGCCTGCTTCCTCCTCTCCTTGTCTCTCTGCCTGCCTCTCTGCCTAGTAACTTGTGATCTCTCTCTCTGTGTCAAATAAATAAATAAAATCTTAAAAAAAAAAAAAAGAAAAAAAAAAAGAATCAAAAGTCCTTTTGCAGCCATTCAAGGTTCTTAAAAATCTGGCTCAGTGTAACTCAGCTTCCCGAGCTCCAGCCTCAGCTCTGCTCACAGATGCCAAAGCAGACCATTAATTCTCTGCATTCTTCTTCTTCTTTTTTTTAAATTGTGGTATAATTGACATACAGTATTGTGTTAATTTCAGGTGTACAACATAATGATTTGACATTTTATACATTGTGATGTGGTCACCACAATAAGTCTAGTTATCTGTCGCTTTACAAAGTTAACACAATTTTATTGACTGCATTACCCACATTGTACATCACCATGATTAATTTATAGCTGGAAGTTTGTACTTTTCAATCTCTTTCACTCTTTCCCTTCCTCCTACCCCCAATTCCCTCCCCTCTAGCAGCCAATAATCTGTTCTATGCGTTTAGGAATGGTTTTGTTTGTTTCTTAGATTCCACATATAAGTAAAATCATGCAAAATTTTTTTCTCTGATTTTTTTCACTTAACATAATAACATAAAGTTTTATCCATGTTGTTGCAAATGATAAGACTTCATTTTTTTATGGCTAAGTAGTATTAAAGAAATAGCAATTTCTTTGTCCATTCATCTATAGATTGACACTTAGAGTGCTTCCATAGATTAGCTGTTGTAAAATGCTGCAGTAAATATAAGGATGCATATAACTTCTCAAATTACTATTTTCATTTACTTCAGGTACTGAGAGGTGGAATTACTGGATCATATGGTATTTCGCTTTTTAGGTTTTTGAGGAAACTCCATCCTTTTCTTGCCCTGATTTTAGAGGAAAAACATGCAACTTTTCAAGGCTGAATATTATGTTAGCAATGAGCTTCTCATATATAGTCTTTATTATGTTGAAGTACATTCCCTCTATATCCACTTTGTGGGAGTTTTTATTATAAAAGGATGTTAAATTCTGTAAAATGCTTTTTCTTCATATATTAAGATGATCATATAATTTTTATCTTTCATTTACTAATATGGTGTATCATATTGATTGAGTTGCTGTTGTACTATTCTGCATTCCTGAGGTAAACTCCACTCGGTCATGGTGAATAATCCTTTTAATATACTGTTGAATTTAGCTTGCTAATATTTTGTTAAAGATTTAACATCTAGTTCCACTAAATTTATTGCACTTATAGTTTACAGTTTTATTTTTTGGTGATAACCTTCTCTGGATTTGGTATCGCACCTTACAATGTTTGCCTCATAAATGATTTAGGGAGTTTTTCTTCCTCTTTAATTTTTCTTTAAAGCGTTTGAGAATAGGTATTATGTCTTTGGTTGCTTGGTAGAATTCACCAGCAAAGCTGTCTGGTCCTGGACTTTTGTTTGTTGGGAGGTTTTTGATTACTGATCAATCTCCTTATGACTAATTGTTCTATTCAGATTTTCTATTTCTTCATGGTTCAGTTTTGGCAGGTTCTATGTATCTCAGAATTTATCCATTTCTTTTAGGATGTCCACTTTTTGGGAATACAGTTTTTCACAGTAGTCTCTTATGATTCTTTGTACATCTGTGGTATCAGTTATAAGGCTTCTCTTTCATTTCTGATCTTATTTACTTGAGCCTTCTCTTTTTTTCTTGTGAGTCTGATTAAATTTTGTTAGTTTTGTTTACCTTTTAAAGAAATTGCTCTTAATTTCATTGATCATTTCTGTTACCATTTCAGTCTCTTTTTCTTTTATTTCCACTTGATTTTTATTAATTTCTTCCTTCTACTAATTTTAGGTTCCATTCCTATTTTTCTAGTTCCTTTAGGTATAAATTTAGATTATTTATTTGAGATTTTTCTTGTTTCTTGAAAAACAATGAATCTCTTCATAGAATGACTTTTGCTGCATCCATAAATTTTTGTCAAATTGTATCTATTTTCATTTATGCGTGTATATTTCATTTCTCTTTTGATTTCTTCTGTGACCCCAGTAGTTGTTCAGTAACATGTTGCTTAGTCTTCATGTACTTGTAGTTTTTCTGTTTTCTTCTTTAAATTAATGTCTAATTTTATAATAATGTAGCCCGAAATTTTTCTCTTTTTTTAATAGAGATTCTAGCTTTTTTTTTTTTTTAAGATTTTACTTATTTATTTGACAGAGAGAGAGAGAGATCACAAGTAGGCAGAGAGGCAGGCAGAGAGAGAGGAGGAAGCAGGCTCCCTGCTGAGCAGAGAGCCCCATTTAGGGCTCAATCCCAGGACCCTGAGATCACAACCTGAGGCGAAGGCAGAGGCTTAACTCATTGAGCCACCCAGGGGCCCCTAGCCAGAAAAGTTTCTCGATATGGCTTCAATCTTCTTAAATATTGAAATCTGTTTTGCAGTCTAACATGTGATTTATCCTAGAGACTGTTCTTTATACACTTGAGAGGAGTATGTTTTTCTGCCCTTGGATGGAATGTTCTGTATATATCTATTAAATTAATTTGGTCTAATGTGTCATTTAAGGCACATTTCCTTATTGATCTTCTGTCTGGATGTTATATTGGTAGATGTAAGTGGGAGTCACTAAAGGTTCTTGTTATTATTGTATTGTTGTCAACTTCTCCCATTAGGTCTATTAATATTTGCTTTATATATTTAGATGCACTTTTGTTGGGTGCATAAATATTTATAAATGTTATGTCTTCTTGCTGGATTGACTCCTTTATCATTATTTAGTGCTATTTCTTTTCATCTTAAAGAAGTCCTTTTATATTTCTTGTAAGGCTACTTTAGTAGTAAAGAACTTTTTTAGCTTTTGCTTTTCTGGAAGACTCTGTGTCTTTATTTCAGGTCTGATTGATAACCTTGCCAGGTAGAGTATTCTTGGTTATATGGTTGTTGTTCTTGTTGTTGTTGTTTTTCTCCTTCAGTTCTGTGCATGTGTCATGCCCCCCCCATTGTGATTTTCAAATTTCCTGTTGAGAAATCTTCTAATAGTCTTATGGGATTTCCCTGGTATTTTAACTTTTGTCATTTTAATTATGATATGTCTTGGCATGGCCCTCTTTTTGTTCATTTTATTTCAAATTCTCTAGTCTTCCTAGATCTGGATTAAGTTTCAGCCATTATTTCTTCAAATAAGTTTTCTGCCCCTTTCTCTCTTCTCTTCTGGGGTCCATATAATGTGAATGTTATTCTGCTTAATGTCATTCTGTAGATCTTTCAAGTTATCCTCTTGTATAAAATTCATTCTTTTCCTTTTTGCTGCCCTGAGTTCCACAGCTTTATCTTCCAGTTTGTCTACTTTATGCAGTCTGCTATTGAACCGCTCTAGTGTATTTTTCAGTTCAGGTTTTGTATTGTTTAGCTCTGTGACTTTTGTTTGGTACTATTTTATGTTTTGTATCTTTTTGTTGAGTTCTCACTGTGCTCATCTATTCCTCTTCTGAGTTCAGTGAGTATCTTTGTGACCTTTATTTTGAATCCTTTATCAGGTAGATTACTTATCTCCATACCATTAAGGCTTTTTTTCTGAAAATGTTTCTTGTTTTGTTTTTTGGTTTTTTTCATATGGAACCCATATCTCTGTTTTCTCATCTACTGACTCTCTGTGTTTGTTTTTACATAGTAGGTAAAACATCTAACTCTCTCAGTCTTAAAGGAGTGGCCTTGTGTAGGTTATTCTCTTTATGTTCAACCTCAACCTAGTTCTTGTTTGTCTCTCAAACTTTTGTGATTGTCTAAGCATCCTGATTCATACTTAACTTATAGTAGTTGTTGAGGGTGTGCCAAAACATGTCGGTGATCCAAGGGAAGGAATTTTATTTGGTACCTAGTTTCAGGCTGATTGGAATTCATATTCCCTGGCAGCATCTTTTAAAGTATGCAAATATAAACAATCTTGTGGGGCCACAGTTGTAATCCCTATTGGCTCTTAGATCAAAAGATCTGGAGGCATCCCCTTGGGGATGATTCCTTCTGGGAAATTTTGTAAAGTTATTAAAAGGCCAAGTGGTTGCACAGTGTTGTGTCTCCTTACTTATGATTCCTGAGTATGCCTCTTTTGCCTCTAGGGAAAAGAGAAACCTGCAGCCTGTCCCTCAGACTGAAGTTGCATGATAACAGACCTTTTTCACCAGAAGACTGGAGTTATGTTTCAGTCTGATGTCTATGCAGTGCCTTGTGGGTTGTGGCCTGCCGAGAGCTGTCTTTTCAATTGTTACAGTCCCATGTAGCTCTGAAATTGCAGCCCTCTTGGCTTTAGCAATGCAGCTGGAGAAGTAGTAGGCTGGTATATATGCTAGCTTCAGAAAGGCAGTGGGAAAAAGTCTTGTATGCACATGCTCATATGCTTCAGCAATGCAGCAATCTTGCCTAGCTACACATGTGTGCTGGCTTTCAGCTGGGAGAGGGAGGATGCTGTTATTGCACATGCTCTCCAGTCCCAGACAAGGGGCAAGGGAGTGTTGCAACACTCATGTTGACCAACTTAACTAGGGAGCAGGAGAACTCCATGATTGTTCATGCTTGGTTATCCCAAGGAATGGGGGAGGCTGCAATTTCCAGTGCTCACCAGTGTCAGCAAGTGCTATAATCAGTAGTCCCTGTTCATTCCAGAAAGGTGGTAGGAGGGTGGTACATTTTAACTTGCCCATCTGTCCTAGCAGGCTATGTGAAGAATGCAACAAGTGTATCTGCCAGTGCCTCTACCACTAGGGAGGGTCTCAATTGTCCCTTATCCCTCCAGGCAATGTTTCTGGATTAGAAAATGAATCTCCCTCACATATAATCTCAATTCCCTATTATACTTTGGGACCCCTGGATATCAGTCTTGTTGGTTTTCCAAGCTAGACTTTATGGGGTCTTGTCTTTCTAGTACATATCCCAAGGGCTGGGAACATGACGTGGGGCACCAATTCATCACTACTCTGAGAGGAGTGCCTGTCTGATGAGAGCCTTCACTTTTGTGTGTCACGAGGCCAGAGTTGGCCTGGTGAAACTTTGTCTCTGCTTTTTTACCCATCTTGATGTAGTTCATTAATCCTTTGTTGTCGAAAACAGTTCATCTAGTTTTCACATCTTTTTCGGAGGGAAATGATCCATATGTAGCTGTAAAGTTTGTGTGTCCATTTGAAGAGTGAGCTCTGGACTTTCCTTTGCAGCCATCTTGCACAAATCCACCTCACCCCACCTCCACTCCAGTTTTTATCTCTGCATTCTAAAATTTACATGTAACATTTCCTCTGCATGGATCATTCTTCCTTATTCTGTCCTACAATCTTGCTCATCTTCAAGGCTTAGCTCAAATTCTCTGTGGTCTGAATATCCTTTCCCATCCCATCCCAGGCAGAATTAATCAATTCCTCCCTTATGTTTCCACCACAGTTCCAATGCTGATTTGAAGCCAGCTATTACCACTGGTGAGAGCAAATTATTAAATATTCAGGAATTTTCAAGCTGATATTTAAACTGCTATGAGCTTTAAATCAAACATGGTGAAAATACTTACACTATAGTAATGGGCAAATCAGGGCTCTTCCTTTCACTCCCCATCCCCTAGCCACCTCCCAGAGAGCTGGTTTCCAGCACCCTATTGTTCGTGTATAACTTTACTATAACATATATCCTATTTCTACTTGTGTTACAGTTAAAAGATCAGTCCCTCCTAAGAAGTAGTGAGCTCACCAAGAGCAGAGTCAGTAACTTCATTAATTTTTCCTATCCTCCAGAACTCAGGAAAACTGTTTCACAAATGGTAGGTGATATGTAAATGACAGTTTAAATGTAAAAATATGCATAAAAATTACACTGTTATTTTTTCTAACTCACTCCTTTTTTTTAAAAAAAAAGATTTTATTTATTTATTTGACACAGAGATAGAGATCACAAGTAGTCAGAGAAGCAGGCAGAGAGAGAGAGGGGAAAGTAGGCTTTCCGCAGAGCGGAGAGCCCGATGCGGGCCTCGATCCCAGGACCCTAAGATCATGACCTGAGCCAAAGGCAGAGGCTTTAACCAACTGAGCCACCCAGGCGCCCTTCTAACTCATTCCTAATGAGACATTAGGCACATTGTATAACCACTTAAATATATTTCTAGTTCTGTAATATGTAGAGAAATATTTATGTGACTGAGTTGTTGTGAGGATTAAACAAAATAATGGTTATAGAAAAGATTTATAAATAATAAAAATATACTTAAAAAGCCAGAATCTATTGTTAATTTTATTACAATTGAGACATTTTATCCAGTGCTGTTAATATCCACGCAGTGTCAAAATTTTCATAAAATACTTATGAAAATAAATTAATAAGCAACATTGAAGTTAATAAACTATTTACTATACATTAATTAAAAAAATAACTATCTTTGTGAAGGAACCACTATTATTTAGCTCTTTTTTAAAATTAAACTCAAATTCTATAGGCTACATAAAACTTGCTTGTGCCACTGAATGAGAAAGGCACTATGAAAAGGAAAAGAATGAATACATTGTATAATTTTATTTTCCAATCTTCTAGCTAGCTTTATCTGCTTCTTAAAATAGTTGTTTGTGTATGCTGTCCTTCAAATATTGTTTTCCACTGTCCAATTAAATTTTTAAAGGTTTAAGATAATTTGAGCATATATATTACTTAAAATATTGTTTTATTATATATGTTAAATGATTGCAGCTAAATAAAATATTCTAGGAGTTGATTTGGAGCAATTTTACACTAGATTTGGGTACTTCTACTTTAGAAATGTCTACCTTAGATTTCAGATCAAATTAAAAATAATAATTCCAGTGCCAATTGGAACATGAATCAATGGGTTTATCCAATATGAATTCAAAATTTGTGTAAAAAATAAGAATTTTTTTAAACAAATTTTCACTGACAGTTTGTTAAATTAGAACAAGTTTACTGACATAGGGAAACATCTCTGTCTTTCTTATGAGGCAAATAGAAAGGCCAATACTGATAATCAGCTTTCAAATTGTGTAAATGAATTGCACGAAGGAACTAAGCAATGAAGAGAAGTAAAAAAAATTAAATATAGATTAATAGATGTGACATTATCTAATAATTATTTTTATCAATAACTCATTTTTTTAAAATATATATTTTAGGGTTGTGAACTAAAGAATCATATATATTTATGTCTCTTTTTAATGCTTCACTAATTCCTGTTAGCATTTACATGGCAATGAATAGGAAACCTATGATTCTAGTACAGAATCATAGAACCATGTTTTGCTTATAGTATAAAAGCAATGAGACAACAATAGTTCAAACAGAAAAGTAACAAATCAGTATAAGACAACTCGTTAAATATTAGGTTAAATTATTTTTTTCTGTGAGGCAGGAGAAAAATTAAGGGCAGATTAACAGTTTTGTCAGTCACACCTTTTATTTGCTGAAAAAGCCTTTTTTGAATCAAGATCTATGTGGATGAAAAAATGTAAGCAAGAGATAAAATAAATTCATGTATGCAAATACACTTGACTTTTAACATGACCAGTAGACTTAGAATGATCCTATAAAGTTATGGATGTAAAAGCTTTGGAGTTGTTTTTTGTTTTTTTTTTTTTTTTAGTATGTATGAAAATCGATATCATTCAGAAATTTTGCAAGATTCTTCCTAGGAGCTGGTTTTTGAATGACCTACAGGGCATTATAATACGGACTACAACCAGGAAGATCCAACACTCTGTTCCAGAGAAAGTGCTGTTGACCAGCATGTTCATTCTTCCAAAGAAGCTGGAAATTTATACTTTTATGTGAAGTATTTTGATTTTTAAATATTGCAACTAAAATCTACAAGCAAACAGAGAAAAACAAATCAGCTAAAGGAAACCAAAACGTATGTATAGCATGAAGCCACCGATTTCTGACTTTCTTCAAATTTCCTATATAGAAAACTGTACAATTTTCTCAAATATTTTTAAACTAGTGAATGAGCAAAACGACTATTTAAAACTAAATAATTGACTCTTCTCATATCTATGGCCTAGTTATTTCTAGGACTGCTGCTTTTTTGAGAGAATGATTTCCAACTCCAGGTATCCCCGGGTCATTGGGTTTAAACACCAGGCCTTATTTATTTACTTACATATTTACTTACTTATTTAGAATTTAAGAGAAATAAGTTTGAAGGACAAATGAGTAGCAGACCTATAATAAGCAAAGGGTTAAAGATCTGATAATACATTAAACACTCGCAATAGCTCTGTCAAAATTACTTCAGATTAAAACAAAACAAATAGAATAAGAAAATAGAATCTCTCATATGTGGTCCTAATCATAAACACATATATTTTCTAATTGTATATGATTGTTTATTCTTAACTAAAAATATTTGAAGTGACCTGTCAATTTGGCATTTCCAAAACTAAGAATTATAAGGATTCATCAGAGATATACTGACTGACTCTAACAATGCTTTTTAGCGATCAGGAAAGAATCTTAATCTGACCATTTTAGTGGACATTTAAAAAACCTGCTAGCAATGCAAGAAACTTTGAAAATTAATCTGAAGGGCAAAATGACCCATTTATATATATTTTTAAATCAGTTCAAATGAGAGAACTTTTGGATAGACTTCTTCCAAATTAACACTTGACCAAGTTAGCAGCATATAAAACAGGAAAGTTGTTATGTGAAAGACTTAAAATTAATGTCTTCCTACTGCTCTCTAGATCTATGTGGAGTCCAAGAAATGTAATAGCACAGTTTCGTTTTTTTAACCTCAGCTCATTAATTTGAATATATAAATATATATTTCTCCGAAGAGTCCACTCATCATACTTGTGCCATTACTCAGACTGTAAAGACCTTAAAAGGAAGATATGTACTCTCCTGGTTATTGAAATTTAAGCAGTTTCAGGAATGTCCCAAATAGTTTAAGACAGGATAGTATTTCACAATGGTCACTTAAAATATTTTCTGTGTTTTCTGTAGTTTGGCTCTGGTTTTGGAGATTGACCCAATATATTTTAACTTTAACTTTATATGAGAAGTAATTCTTTAAAAAGAATAAATGTATGTATACTTTGGAATCCCAAAGATTTTTTTTAATGCTTTTTGGATATGTTCCTTTCAGTCGAATTACAAAATACTATGTGTTCTTGAGCATGCTCTTTGGATGATTAAAATCAGCTTGTTAATTATATACATTATGTTGTTTCATTTGGTCTAATTTTACAACAAAATGAGGCAGAGATTTGTTCATGAGTCATTAGTTTGTTGAATGTTATCTATAATAGTGAAACTAACAATACATTTTAAATAAATCACTTTAAATATTTGCTTTTTNTTTTTAAAGATTTTTATTTATTTATTTGACAGAGAGAGAGATCACAAGTAGGCAGAGAGGCAGGCAGAGAGAGAGGAGGAAGCAGGCTCCCTGCCGAGCAGAGAGCCCGATGCGGGCCTCGATCCCAGGACCCTGAGATCATGACCTGAGCCGAAGGCAGAGGCATTAACCCACTGAGCCACCCAGGCGCCCTAACAATACATTTTAAATAAATCACTTTAAATATTTGCTTTTTTATCATAGATTACATATTAAGTAATTTTCACATTATATTTTTAGTAACTTTGTATTTTAAAATAGTTTAAGATTTATAAGGATATTGTAAAGAACATTGAGAGTTCCCATAAACCTCACAATCAGTTCCCCCTATTATATCTAACACTAGTATGGTCTATTTGTGATAGTTAATGAAAAATATGAACTACCCCATCCAGCATGACTTTCAGTCATCCTGTCTAACTTAGGCTCCTCTTGGTGATGATAATTTCTCAAACTTCTCATGTTTTTTATGACATGGATACTTTGAGGGGTACCAGTCAGGTATTTTATAGACTGTCCTTCATTTGCGACTTCTCTGAATTTTTTTTTTCATAATTAAACTGGGGATATGGATTTGGGGAAGGAAAACCACTGGGGTAAAGTACCATTTTTATCACATCATATCAAGGCTACATGCTACTGCGATGACTCATCACATGTGATGGGATCACTGAGCCCCTGGCTGAGGTAGTATTTCCCAGGTTTCCTCACTCTACTCTTTTCCCCTCCTTTACAAAGAGTCCTTTATGGAGGGATGTAATACCCTTAAGGAGGGGGAATTATGTTCCACCTTCATAGGGGTTGAGCATCTGCATAAATTAATTGTACTTCTGCTGCGAAAGAGATTAGTTTATTCTTTCTGATTTATTTGTTTACTCAATGATTTACTTATATCATGGATGTTTATTTTCTCCTTTGGGCCACGATTTAGAATTATTTTATTTTTGTGATGCAAAGTTTTCAGGCTTTGACTTTTAAAAGCTCTTTCAGTTGGCTCCCATATCAAATTGGCACTCTCCCTCATCACTCCCACACCAATGACATAATTCTCATAGTGTGTGTGTGTGTGTGTGTGTGTGTGTGTGTTTGAACATTTCCTTACTTTCCATCAAACTCAACTTTGAGTCTGCCTGTCCTTCTTCCTCTGCTCCTCTCCCTACTCTCTCTCTCTCTCACATAAATAAATAATACCTTAAAAAAAAAAAGCCAGATGCTAGGTTCTAGGACCTCTGTTTAATCTCCTCTTCTTAGCATAATCATTCTTTCACAAAATTCTACTGGTCTCCCTAGAATTTACACTGTACATTTTTAAGGAATCTAAATCCACTTTCAAATACACTATACCACTTCACCTGCTGTGCAGCTAACTTAGGACATAGTGTTCCCAATTCCTCCTATCCATTGTGACATTGATGTTTTTTTTTTTTTTTAAGATTTTATTTATTTGTTTGACAGAGAGAGACATGGTGAGAGAGGGAATGCAAGCAGGGGGAGTGGGAGAGGGAGAAGCAGGCCCCTGGGATTATGACCTGAGCTGAAGGCAGATGCTTAACGACTGAGCCACCTAGGAGCCCCAACGCTGATGTCTTTTATTTTACTTCTTCATATGTTATAATCAACTACTATATTGCTACTATTATTATTATTCGTTTAAACAAACAGTTACCTTTCTGATAACCAAATGAGAATGATAAAAATTAAAGATTTATTTATTCTTTGAACTATGGTTCTTTCATATTCTGTTTTTTTAATTCTTTTTTTCTTTCCATTTCAATTAACTATCTTTAAACTTACTGATCTTTTCCTTAGCCATGTCATGTCTCCTGTTGAATCTGTCAAAGACGTTTTTTTTCACATAGTGTTCTTTATTGTAAGCATTTTCTTTTTTATTTCAAATTTGTATTTAAATTCTAAGTAGTTAAAATATAGTGCTATATTAGTTTCAGGAGTAGAATTTAGTGATTCATCACATATATAATATCCAATGCTCAACACAGCAGGTGCCCTCCTTAATAATTTCTTAGAATTTCCATATTCCTGGCTATAATACTCATTTATTTTTGCAATAGCATCCTTAACATATTTACTTTTTCCAGCAGTGCCCTTAACATATTAATCAAAGTTATTTAAAATCCCCTGTGTGGTAATTCCCACATGTTCATTATATATGGGTTTTGTTATGATGATAATGTTCCCTTTTCAGACTTTTTTTGTCTTATGACATGTCTTGTAACTGATTAATTGAAAGCCAGACATGTTGTATCAAACAATAGGAACTCAGGTATGTAGACCTTTTCTTGTGAGATTTGATGTTAATCTGACTGGGAGTTGGGATGTGTTTAACATTTGCTATAGCTGTAGGTGACAGAGGATTCAGATCCCCCCCCCCTTTTTTTTTTCAAAGAGGGAGAGAGATCACAAGGAGGCAGAGAGACAGGCAGAGAGAGAAGGGGAAGCAGGCTCCCCACTGAGCAGGGAGCCCGATGCGGGCCTCGATCCCAGGACCCTGAGATCATGACCTGAGCCGAAAGCAGAGGCTTTAACCCACTGAGCCACCCAGGCGCCCTGAGATCCCTTTAATGTTCCTGTTTTTGTCTATACTGCTGACTTTGGGTTTCCCTGAGTATTCCTTCTTAGAGAGTCTACATTGTACAGAACTTCTTTTTTCTTTCTTTCTTTTTCTTTTTTAAGATTTTATTTGGACGCCTGGGTGGCTCAGTGGGTTAAAGCCTCTGCTTTCGGCTCAGGTCATGATCTCAGAGTCCTGGGATCGAGGCCCGCATCAGTCTCTCTGCTCATCAGGGAGCCTGNTGCTTCCTCCTCTCTCCCTCTGCCTGCCTCTCTACCTACTTGTGATCTCTCTCTGTGTGTCAAATAAATAAATTTAAAAAAATCTTAAAAAAAAGATTTTATTTATTTATTTGGCAGAGAAAGAGAACATAAGCAGGGAGAGCAGCGGCAGTGGGAGAGAGAGAAGCAGGGCCCCACCGAGCAGGGAGACTGTTAGGGGCCTCCATTCCAGGACCCTGAGACCATGACCTGAGCCAAAGGCAGAAGTTTAACTGACTGAGCCATCCAGACACCCCTCTTGTATCCTTTTCAATGATAACCCACTGTTATTAAAATGAAGTCCTTTGATGTGATGGTAAGTTATGGGACAGGGGTTGCACTGTATAATCTGAAGACTAAAATCAGTTTTTTAATGGTCAGTGTACCTAAGCTGTGACCTCTACAAGTGTTTCTCCTGCAGTATAGCTTGTTCCTTCTGCCCCCTATTCTCTTCTCTGGGTAAATAATTCCCAAGTATTCTCAATCTAGTTCTTTNCAGGGAGCCCGATGCGGGCCTCGATCCCAGGACCCTGAGATCATGACCTGAGCCGAAAGCAGAGGCTTTAACCCACTGAGCCACCCAGGCGCCCTAAAATCAGTTTTTTAATGATCAGTGTACCTAAGCTGTGATGNATGTGATGGTAAGTTATGGGACAGGGGTTGCACTGTATAATCTGAAGACTAAAATCAGTTTTTTAATGGTCAGTGTACCTAAGCTGTGACCTCTACAAGTGTTTCTCCTGCAGTATAGCTTGTTCCTTCTGCCCCCTATTCTCTTCTCTGGGTAAATAATTCCCAAGTATTCTCAATCTAGTTCTTTGAAACTGTGGCCTCTGTTGACTATGTTTTGTTTTGTTTTCCTTTTATATGATATCAGGACGGTTGGCAATGACTAGAGCAGGAGGAATTCCCACTCTCTCAGCTGGAATAAGGCCTAGGCAAAGTCCTTCCCCTCAGAGAATATTTATGTGTTCTTCAGAAGGCTTTGGGTAGATTTCACAATGACTTCTCTTCCTCTTTCCACTGGTAGAGTCTTGACTCTTTCTCAGATATCCTTTATAAGAACCTGGTGTGGTTCCTGGGAGTACAACACATACAAGGAGTTTCTCTCTGTCCAGCCCGTCCACTTTTCAGCCTCCAATATTAGGCAACATTACTATTTAAGTATTTCTATTAGTTTAGGTCTCCAGTGGTTTCTGTATCACGTTAGCAGATTTAAGCTATCTCTCAATGGATGGGTTTGTTTCTCCAGATTTGCACTTCAACCTCAAGTCTGTAATGGGTACAAGAAAAATAATTGATTATCTGCCCAGCTTTTTGTTGTTGTCTTAAGGATAAGAATGACAACTTCCAAGCTCTTCCTATGTTGGAGCTTAAAATGGCAAAGTAATTACTTTTTAAATGTTAAATACTACTAAACATATTGTGGGTCATTCACAGTATTTGTAGGAACAAAAATGGAATAATAGGTTATTTCCTCAATCAGGTAAAATATAACACAAAGGATTATAAATTTAATAAAAATATCTCCTAAGCAGATAAGGTGAGGAGTTCTCTGAAAAGACAATGCATTTTTGAATACTTACTTAGAAAAAGAGAACACATTTTTTTAGCAGTCAAGTTTATTTCAAAAGTATGTAAATATGTTTATTTACATTGCATCAATCTGTAGAAGTCTCCACACCTAGGGAATACTGAGTCTGATAATTTCTACAATAATTGCATTTATACTTAGGCTAAGGAAAGGACAATTCAATTTTAGCTTTTAGGACATTAGCTGATTTATTCAGGGGTCAAAATAAGAATGTTCCCCTGAAAAGCAATGAATCGACTCAGTGCATTCCATACAACATATATTATGTTTTTATAGCTAAGGAGTCCTTGGTATTTTTAGGATTGCCTATAGTTTTTACATGTATGTGCCTCCACTCCAGAAACTAGCAACAACAAAAAAAAGTACCTGGCACTTCAGCCATTTGTCCATTGTATGTTTGTGCGTATGAATGAGTACACTACATTCTTTGCAAATGACTCTTTCAAGATTTAAAAGGGTTTCTCATAGTGTTTCTGCAACATAAGTAAAATAGGTCAGACAGTATGTGAGCTCAGATGAAAATAACTAAGGAAGACTGCCCATAGACATACTTCTCTTCTTTAGCTATCTAAATGTATCCATCCTGCTGAATAGAGACTTTCATAGGGGAATGAAAATACAGGCTATTGTGTAGGTGTTTAAATTGTGTGCGCTGACCTAAACCAAAATTGTTAACATAATTCAGAGTCATAAGTTTTGGCAGATGAATGTGTGACTGAAAAATGCACACTATGTGGAATACAGGGTGACATATTTATTCTCAACTGACTGGTTAATGCAGCTGTGTCCTGTCTGTCCTATATAACTCCATATTAAAATTTTGAAGAGGACATTTCCTTATACCAGCATGATACATCTTTTGATATAATATGACTTCAAAGTATACTGAGATAGTAAACTGTAGCCTACACTTTCTATTACTTTGGAAAGGAAAAATCAAGACAGAATGCATTAGGGACTAAGTCGATTGTTAAATAAAGACTGGTGTATTTTAAACATGGTGTAACTGGTGAAAAACAAACAGCTGATAGGGGAAAGAGGAGGCAGGCACAAAATGGAACGTGAAGGTCGCCTGAATTAAGCCCTCAAACAATGTAAATGTAAGAGTAAAATTTATAATCTTGATTATGTTTACACAGGCAGTATATCTTCTCTACTTTCTACAGGGAATATGACGCAGAATTGGGATGTAGATCAACCGGTCAGTGAAATAGGCCTGAGTTTATAGTCAGTGACAGGAAAATTTGGTAAATTATCCAAATGCTGCAAAAAGTCTAATTTTCAATGTCATTTGGTCTCCCTGCTCATATTTAAGTCTGATTTAGAGTGTGAAAGAAATGGCACATAGCTTAGTTGCTATGTCAAGGTCACATTTAAGAGATAAGTATTTTCTGAGCCTGATTTTTTTTTTCCTTCTTTTCCAAATTGAAATTTAGGAGGGGAGTTTTTCGGAGAAAGCCCTGGACTGCTGACTTCAAAGAGTAGATTGCGCTGGGGAGGGGGAAGGCTATAAAAAGCCTCCTTACTCTTTTAAACTGTAGCCAGCCATTAGAAATGGAAAGGAACCTAGAAGATAATTAAGATAAATCACATTCTGAAGCCTTTTAATATTTTTGCCTTAGGATTTAGAACTTGTGATTTTAGGTTTTTTTTAAACATTTCAATGATGTCTGACATTTAAACAATTGTTTTAAGAGAAGAAAATATAATCATGACAGTAAAAGATGAACTGAACTCTACCCTGGACGTGAAGGACTGTATAAGTGGGAATATGCAATTGTAAAGCAGTGCACATCAAAAACACGGCGGTGACAAATAAGCAGACTAAGTGACTTTCAAACTCTGAAACTAGGTCAGATATCAGATAAAGTGTGTATCTGTAACAGCAGCATTTTATTATCTGAATTGTTTAAGTTAGAATACTGAAATTTAGTGTGTTTACTTGTGTTTAACTATAGGTAGCTCAGAATTTCATTTATAAGTTAACTTTATACCCCTAAAGTACTTGATAAAAGCAAGATAAAAGCACAAATCAGCAGCAGTTCCTGGAGTCACGACTTAATCTAACATTATTCACATTGGGTGATAATCACAGCTCATTTGCTCATTTGAGTCTTTCCTCTCCTTTGGATCTTAAAAATAACCTAATATAAGGCAGTGCCCTGAGAGGAATATCAACGAAAAGCACTGTTCGTCTTCCCTAACCTTAGTTAATAATAAATCCCTGTCAAAGAACTTTTGGAAAAAGATTAGATTAGGGATAAGAAGTGTTGCAAAAATCAGTGACTTCAGGAAGGCAAAAAGAAGAGATAGAGGGAAGAGAGATTTATGAAAGGAGCTAGTATCTGGAAAAATATGACATATATACACACATACATACTTATTATATACATATATACATTATATCATTAGCTCATGTTTAGCATTATTAAACATGTTGGAAGTAACCTCAAAGTTTTGAAATCTATCATCAAAGGTTAGCGTGAGTCACCAACATGGAAGGTTTGTATATACCTTGTATATACCTATTTATATACACTTTTCATAGGAGATTTTTCTGGAGAAAATATGAATTTAAATAGTCTCTTGCACTTTCCCTTTTCATTATGCCCTTACTGCCTTTTCATGCAATTGATCTGCATGACCTGTTGCTCTTTATGTCCATTTACTTCTCCAGTTTTGTCCTACTTGCCCAGTGAACCTGTTGCTCCTGCATCTGAGAAACCTCTTGCTTCCATCTCTGTGCAACTTGTTTCTGTTCAGGCCTCCTGTGGTTTAAAAAGACATGTAGACTCTATGGTAACTTCCTGAATTAAGATTCCTCCTTTCGATTACTCCTTCCTCCTTGAATTCTGATTTTATTTAACTCTTCTGACCAGAACAAGTACTTTCAGGGCTGACCAAGAGACATTTCTTCCTGTAGCCTCAGTTCTTGGACCCCTCATCAGCATTCCCCTCTTGAACTCTATTCTTTGCTTCCTACCCTGTTCCCCACACATTTATAGGCACCAGGTAAGGAAATTAACATAACATTCATGTTTATACATACCACATTGTCCTGAATTTTTATTTGAAAAATATGATCATTCTTTGAGGATTTGGGTAGCCATCAGAATATACCTCTTAGGGCGCCTGGGTGGTTCGGTGGGTTAAAGCCTCTGCTTTCGGCTCAGGTCATGATCTCAGCGTCCTGGAATCGAGGCCCGCATCAGGCTCTCTGCTCAGCAGAGAGCCTGCTTCCTCCTCTCCCTGTCTCTCTGCCTGCCTCTCTGCCTACTTGTAATCTCTCTCTCTCTCTCTGTGTCAAATAAATCTTTAAAAATAAAATCTTAAGAAAAAAAAAAGAATGCACCTCTTAGATCTCTTGCTGCAAGAGGTGTAATTGACATCCCCACCATTTTCAAACTGAGGCTATGTTCTTTCAAGATGCTTTGAGCCAGGGACTGAGCATGGCTGGCCCATTCTTACAACATGAAACAACTTTGGCTTAAGCACACACTCACCTATACGCCCTCATGAGCCTTTCTTGGAACTACGCTATAGTTCAAGACTCTTAATATGCATTCTCCTTTCTTTCCCTCTTCATTTTTCATGGCTGTTTTATCCAATCCTTTTTTTATTCTGTATCTAATCCAGGCTGGTTTTTGCTTTTTGGAAGATTCAAACTGACATAGATATGTCATATATATATATATATATATATATATATATATATATATATATATATAATGTCTCTAAATTTTTTTAAAAAAAAGAATATAGAATATGTGGTCTCCATTCCAAGTGTCATGTCCATTGGTGAATTTTAATGTAAAGTAGTAAACAATTTCATGGTTACTTAATTTAGAAGCATTTAGAATGAAATACCAATTCTGTAGAGTATCAGTTATGATTTTAGACTATCCTTTCAAGCCATTGTTTTCTATATTCTGAAATAAAAATATCAATAATTATCTCATGTAGGACTGTTGTCTAGAGGAAGCTTCTTGCGTATAGTAAACATCAATTAAGTGGTAACTTTAAAAGTAATGATTGAAGAATCAGGAAACTCATTTTGGACACTTGAAAGAATAGGCTTTCAAATGCAATTTTTATATTACTTTTTGGGACTGGGAAGTGGCAATTTGAATTGACAGAAGAAAGATTGGCATGGTTGGCAATATTTCCTGGAATTACCTCTGCAGTGTTAAAGTTTTCTTGAAAATCTTGGGTGGCTGAAGCCTGACTTGTTCCCAGGGATTTCACTAGTTCTCACTTTTTAATAGGAAAGAATCATGATCTCATGAAAAAATTATCATTAGGACCCCTAAGACCTGTGGAAACTGAACTTTTGAAACTTTAACTTTGTGTTTTTTGCTTGCACTTGAAGGATTACAGAAATGACCTCATTTTATTTTTTTAATTTATTTTATAAAGATATATTTATTTATTTTAGAAAGAGAGAAAGAGTGGAGGGGAGGAGCAGAGGGCAGGGAGAGAATTCTCAAGCAGACTCCCTGCTGAGCACAGAGCCAGAAGTGGGGCTTAATTGACTCACCCCAAAATCATGACCTGAGCCAAAAATCAAGAGGCAGACACTTAACTGAGCCACCAAGGTATCTCAGAAATGACCTCATTTTTAAGTAGCCCCCATCGTAAGCATGATAATTTGAGGTAATTAGTGCTATATCCTCAGGTTAACCCTCAGATAATCAGATTAAAGCAAAAGGAAATAAACGTACGGCAATTCAGAATTTAAATACAGTGAAACAGCATTTAAAAGAAACTACAGATGTTTGAGATAGAATTTTTATCTGCAAAAGTCCCTGCTACATGAAAGAAATAATGAATTTCCATTTTATCATTCAAGCAATCTTTAATACATATAGAACTTTAATATTTGATGAAAAAATTTAATTATTGCAAATTCTTAGTCTCATGTGAAGAATGAGATATATCAAACATGAAACGTCCTTCTAGTTTAAGAACACTGTCATATGCATGACAGAAGAGAGGTTTTGAGGTCAAGTCTGTCATTTCATATAATGTGACTTCCTTAAAGATTAGATGGTAATGCAGGTCAGTGATAAGATAATAATGGGCTATGTACATTCAGACAATAAGTTAACACTTCAAGAACCAATGTGGCTTCATTTCAAAGTATCAGAACTTAGCCATACTTTGATTAAGGAGTAAAAAATAGTACTGGTCTAAGAGTGCATTGTGTGAACGAAAGTCTCAGTTCTTGTACTCCCTATGAAAAGATTTATGTAAGGATCCACACTTGAATAAAGACAGCCAGAAGAAAATTAGCAAGCACAAAGCAGTTTATTAAAGCAAAAGTATACTCTCAAGGTGGAAGAGTGGGCAGGTTCTGTGAGGTGGAACTGGACCCTAGGTTGTTTCGGGATTGGATATTCTTTGGGTCTTTCTGGGCTGAAATTAGCTGTGACAGACAGTGGGGTGGTCTCTAATGGAGGCTGCTTCTAATGATTTACAGAACTCCTCCACAGGTTGGGAGGGGGAGTTTTTGACCCTACAAGATTTGTATCAGAAGGATCGTGGGGGACTTTCTCTATGGTGGGAGTGGAGGTAGAAGAGGAGAGTGTATGCTCTGCGTGTCTGGCTCTTGGTCTGTTAGCCCCAAGGTCTTGGAAGCCAGGAGGTCAGGATGTTGAGCCCCCCCCCCGGGCTCCTAAGGTATAGGGTATATAACACCGTCCTGGCTTCTAGCTCCTGTTTCTACCATTCCCTACCTTCCCTGGGACTCTGTGTCAGGATGTTCTTCCACTGCTCATTTCTAGCTTCTACCTAACAAAAACAAGATGTTACCTCCTAGAGTACTGGTGCTAAGACGATAATTCACAAGTGAAAACAACACTGAAAACAAAGTAGACAGATTCTTTAACAGATGTATCAGTAATTATATTCTGAGGAATTATATACAAACAGTGATGCTGAGTGAACAAATGAATATTATTTTGGTAGATTTAATAAGCAAGAAATTCCCTGGAATACTGACAGAAATCAGTTTCGGTGGAGTAAATAGCATGAACTTTCTGAAAAAAGGTTTAGTAGCCACATAACCATACTGTGTATGAATACATAGCCAGTTGCTGAGATTAAGAGAATAAACAGGAAAATAATAAAGTAGTTTTTTATTAAAAATGTTTAGAAACTCATGATCAAATAGTGTAGTTGAGAGTTAGGTATGAGATACTATACCCAAGAATAATAGTGACAATTTAGAAGGATTTTTTTTCCCCTCATAAACCAGATATTGAAAGACTTTTCTGTAGATGGCCAGATCGTAAATAATTTAGGTTTTGCAGGCCACTTATGGTCTTCATTCCACATGACTTTGTTTCTTTTCTTTTCTTAACAACCTTAACATTTTTAAACTTTTCTTAGCATACAGTGGTGGAGCATACAATGACCAATGCCCAGATTTGGCTCAAGGGCTATAATTTGTCACCCTTGATTAGCATTCTTGAAATAAAGATATTCATTCACACCCTCCACAGAAGGGGTGCAGCAGATGACAGAGGATAAATGAACTGCCCTAAGATAATGAGTTCAAAATAACAGAAAACTCTTATCACCAGGTTCTAGGATATCACACATCTTGTAGAGAGGACTGGAATAGCTATGAATGAGAAACTTACCTGATTGGACTATCATATGGAAATGCAATCAATACAGTACATCCACTTCCACATTCTAGCTGATGCATTTGATTTTAGGTTTCTGTTCTTTTGCCTCCTTGCCCATTTCTTTTATAGATACAAAACGGTTTATGATTTTTAACAGAGATGACTGAATACATTGCCCCCTATCCTATTTAACATAACAGATGAAGGAAAAAATTGGTAAAGAATTTGTAGCTATGATGAAATTTTCATTTCTTATTTTCCATAAAGAATTACTTGACATGGCTTAAATTGAATATAGCAGAAATGTCTACACTAACTTGAAATTGGAAGACTGTTTACTTTGAGGTATCTTAACAAACATAGAATTATCTAAATTATATCCATAGAAAAGAAGGCAAAGGCCTTAATTGCTTTTAGTGTTTCCTCCCCACAAATCAAGGAAAAGATTTTAAAAGAGCATAAAAAAACCACATTATTCTGGTGTTCTGAAATACTCCTATTTGGAATGCTAATTATAATCAGCACACGTATTAAAGGGTTTCATCTAGAGAATAATATATTTCACTTTTGACCTTATAGCCTTCTATGATGTCCTTATGCAGAATTCACATTTCCCTGACAAAGGAGGCCAGAGAAGAAGTCTGTTGATGGCTGTTGAGAGCTTCCTGGGGATGCAAAGCCTAATACTTTTCGATCAGTCTGGATGAGACATTTTATGCAAGATACTCCACTTACATAGATGCGATTCTAATCCTTAAATGATTGCAATTTCCAAACAAAATAAGGAAGAAAGAAAAGGAAGGGAGATAACATATAAGAAGCGAAAAAGAATTAAATTATAACAACAGAAGAAGAGAGGAAGCAAAGAAGGAAGTGTCTTCACGTCATAAGATGGATTTCAGAATGTACGAACTAAATGTTAACAATACAAAACCAATATAAAATGACAAGCAAAAGCATAAGAAACAAGATACAGGAAAAAAAGCAATTTAAATTTTTCTATTTGCTTGATGACTTTGAGCAAACCATGTATTTTATAGTTTTTTTTTTCTATTTGAGAGTAGCAACAATGATTGAATTGAACCTGTATGTTCAACAAATACACTTCAATATTTTTGACTTTTAGCAAACTTTTGTTGCACTGATATCACCAATTTTATGGAATATGATAGGACCATCTGGAACTGGCCTAATACCATAGCCACTAACCACATGTGGCTAGTGCAACTAAAGAATTGAAATTTTGATTTAATTAAATTAATTTTGATATAAAGTTAAAAATTAAAGCACTCATAATATTTTTGTGTTACAACATTGCTCTTGTGGCTGGATTACATTTCACTTTAACCACTGCATTATGTAAAATGACATTGTTTTATTGTAGTGTCTTTTGAGCTCAGGCATTATTTCTAGAATTACAAATAAACATATCACCAATCTAGATGTTGTCCACAAATTCAATTGAATTGTTGTTTAGATGCAAGGGTATAATACTGCAATGTGTGTTTTAAATATTTTATGAGACAGTGTGAGTTACAGTGTTACCTATATAAATTAAAACTGATAATTAAATGGAAAGATTGGGGCCCTTCCTGCCTCAGTCAGAAAAGCATGCAACTCTTGATCTCGGGGTTGTATATTGGAGCACCAAATTGGTGTTGACATTACTAAAATAAATAAACTTTAATTGGAAAGATTATTCTAGGTATAAAAATTTTTTTTCTATCCCCAAACTGTAGAAAGAGCTGAGATGCTCTTCAACAGATGAATGGATAAAGATGTGGTCCATATATACAATGGAATATTACGCAGCCATCAGAAAGGATGAACACCCAACTTTTGTATCAACAAGGACGGGTCTGGAAGAGATTATGCTGAGTGAAACAAGTCAAGCAGAGAAAGTCAATTATCATATAGTTTCACTTACTTGTGGAACATAAAGAATAAAATGGAGGACATTAAGAGAAGGAAAGGAAAAGTGAATTGGGGTAAATCGGAGGGGGAGACAAAAGATGAGAGACTGTGGATTCTGAGAAACAAACAGGGTTTTGGAGGGGAAGGGGATGGGGGAATGGGTAAGCCTGGTGGTGGGTATTTAGGAGGGTATGTATTGCATGGAGCACTGGGTGTGGTGCATAAACAATGAATCTTGGATCACTGAAAAAAGAAAAAAAAGAAAAAAGGAATTATTTTTCTAAATTAAAGAAAAATATGAACAAACTTTAAAATTTAAAGCAGAAGTATAACACCTGTGCAGAATAGACTAGAGTTTATACTATGACCTCTCTAATAGTAATGAAAAACAAGATTAGAAGAAGGTTTGTTGCAAATTTTATGATTAGTGACCATTGCAATTTGTTAGATCAGAACAAAATTAAAAAAAAACTCTTGGGGGAAATATTAAAAATAATAAGGCATGCAGTAGTAATATATATTTTAAGCAAAAAAGTAAATTCCTTGAGACATTGCTTCTCAACATTAAAAAAAAGATAAATTGATAAAATTAATAACCTGAATTCAAAATTAAATGTCCAAAAAAGTTTTTAATGATTTTAATAGGGAATGAAATTGTCCTTTTGGCCAGCCATAAAATAGATAATATGTAAGTTTAAAAAAGTCATTTTTGAGTGATGGTATAAGAAGTTATTATTTCATTTATGGTTAATTTGAAAGAAAATTATGGAAAGGTTAAAAAAGATAGCCTACAAAGTTTTTTAAAGATTCAACAAAGCCACCAAGCAGTTGCCAGTGGAATGCAATTCTTTTTTACAATGTGAAAAATCAATTGATTCAAAATTCTAATTCCTTTTTTTTAGCTTTAGATGAGTCATGTTTAGTCTTAAAGGACTTCCAAATATCAATGAAGACTATTAATGGAATTCATGGAACAGAATTTAAAAAAATATTATATCTGTCAAAAAAATTTTTCAGTGAGATAAGAAATAATAGTTTCTATTATGACACAAGAAACTTTATTAATAAGGTCAAATGTCCAGGTTTAGTGGAATTTTAAGACAAGAGACCGATGTTTTCCTTATTGCTTCATTTCACTCTTTAAGGCACATGGAAAATATTTGTGCTCATTGAACGGAAGCAGACTGAAAATAGTCATAACCTTAATAGCTAATATTGTTACATAGATATATGCAAATGTATGAGTCGTCACCGGTTTATGAAACTGTTGAAAGAAATAGAAGATAATGATAACTTGTACTTTGGCAAAACTCAAAGTTTTAGAAAGATTTGCCAGATTGTTAATTCCATTCCAAGATTTTCTTGAAACAAAAAGAATGCTTGCTAAATATTCCACAAGGAAAGGCAATTAAAAAAAATTGCAGTGTGATTTACATTTTCTCACCAACACCAAATATGAATGTTCTAAATTTGAAGTTCCATGGAAAGAAAAACTTTGTGTTACCTAGCTAGAAAGGTAGGATAATTTATGATTAAATCCCAAATTTTCCTACAGTAATAACAATTTTACATAATTTCCTGACATGAATCAATTGAAAAGAATTGTCATTGCAAACACCAGCATTATGTAAATTGTCTGTAAAACTTCAAGAAAAATTCAAAGAATTTTCTGTAGGTGTTCATAAATTTAGAGTTGCTTTTCAATTTATACAACATTCTTTGAATTGAATGTTGATACAGTAAGGTGACACAAGAATGAATTTGTGTAATTAAATGAATAAATGTAATTTTAAAATTGATGGTTTTGCTTCAAGCCATATCAATTATTTTTTTAAAGACTGACTTTCTCAAATAGATGCAAATATTAAAGGAAATTATTTTTGATAATTCTTTATTGGAAAACTATATATTTTATATATTTGGACACTTAAATTTATATATTCATCTGTAAATTCTGTGAAATTTAAATAGACATAACATATTTCTGATGAAAATGTAACATCTAAATTGAAATGTGCTGTAAGTATAAAATGTACAGTGGATTTCAATGACAATACAAAAAAAGAATGTAAGACATCTCATTTTTATATTGATTAAATGATAATCCTTTGTATATGTTGGGTTGTAAAACATGTTAATAAAATTAATTTCATTTGTTCCTTTTTAATTTTATATGAAATGATTAATTTAAAGTTGCACTCATGACTCACATTTTATTTCTATTGGAAAGAGCTAATGTTGAGCAGGTAAGAAAATCAATGCAAAACATAGGCTGCTGTCTTTTTCACAGCATTGCTCGAAGATCAGTAACAGGAACAAAAACACTCAAACTGTTTTTCTCACTATTTAACCATTGATTTTTGCTTATAGAGCATTGCAGGTATTTGTTCATGGGTGTGTATATTTATTTGTTTTAACAGGCAGTGAACATAATAAGACTTTGAAAATCAGGGTTTAAATCTTGGCCTTTTCACTTAAAACTCATTTACATTGAAAACAATACTTCTCTGGCTAACACTATGAAATTAATAATATCTACCCTATAAGGTACTTCCCCAACTAGAATTAATAATATGTAGCTCTACATGTTAAATTTTTCTATGAGTTCATAAAGATTTTATTGAGCAGTTGCATTTCCTGCCTACATAGATATATACTTCATAAACCTTCTGTTAGCCAAGGCAAAGTAAAATATAATCAAATGCTATCTCTATCTTTATCAGCAAAGGAAAATTAAGGCATATATTTTGAACAATAAAATCAAATGTGTATATATATATGCTAATTATGTTTAATAATAATTCATTTTATTCCTGGATTTCAGAAAAAGAAAAATCCTTAAATATTCTTTTAAAATTTAGTAAAAATCTCCAAATACTTAGAAATTATACAGCATACTTCAGAATAACACAAGTCAAAGAAGAAATCTCAAAAAAATCTAAAAATATTTAATTAAATGACAATGAAAACCCAACTTGTCATAATTTGCAGTGAAAGCAGTCCTTAGAGGGAAATATATAGCATTGAGTGCATACATTAGAAAAGAAGAAAGATCTAAAATCAGTCATCCGAGCTCCCATCTTAGGACACTTCTGTCTTAGGAATCTTAGGAAACATTAGCAAATTAAATCCAAAGTGAGCAGAAGAAAAGAAATAATAAAAATCAGAATAGACATTAATGAATTTAAAAGTGGGAAATCAATAGAAAAAAATCAACAAAATCGAAAGCTGATTCTTTGGAAAGATCTCTAAAATCAATAAATATCTACCCAGGCTAACAAAGACAAACAAACAAAAAAATGATACAAATTACTAACACCAGAAATGAATGGAAAAAAAAAATCACTATAGATTTCATGGACATCAAAAAGATAATAAAAGAACTCTATGAATAACTCTATGCTCACCAATTTGATAAACCCAGATAAAGTAGACTAATTCCTTGAAAAACATAATCTGTCAAAGAAGTAGATGACAGGGCGCCTGGGTGGCTCAGTGGTTAAGCCTCTGCCTTCACTCAGGTCATGTTCTCAGGGTCCTGGGATCGAGTCCTACGTCAGGCTCTCTGCTTAGCAGGAAGCCTGCTTCCCCCTCTCTCTGCCTGCCTCTCTGCCTGGTTGTGATCTCTCTCTCCCTCTGTCAAATAAATAAATAAAATCTTGAAAAAAAAAAGAAGTAGATGATAATTGAAAAAGTCCTATATCTATTGAAGAAATTTAATCACTAGTGAACCTTAATATAAGTGAGTGAACCCTCATGGAAACTGTGGATTTGGGGTGCTAGTGATATGTCAATCCAGGTTCACAGACTGTAGCAAATGTACCATTCTGATGTGCATGTTATTATTTGGATGTAGGAAGAGGAACTATAAGGGAACTCTGTACATTCTGCTTGATTTTGCTGCGAATTTAAACTGCTCCAAAAACTAGCATATTTGAAAGGAAAACATGAAAGAATTAATTCTGAAAATCCAGGTTGATTCAGTTCAACATTTAAACTAGAAATTTTTCTACACTATTACATCTTGCTTATTTTCTATCATATTCTATGCTGCCTGTTAACAGAAACTAGAAGGATAAACTGGAAAAAGAAGTATGTAGGAAGTTCACGGTGGGAGGTCAAAGGAAAAATAAAATTCTTAAGACTGAAAGTAGGAAACAGAAGAAACTCCTTTGTGTAAACTTTTAATCATTTTCAAAATAACTGCACCTACAGTTCATGAATTCCGTTGTTTCCATAGAAATGTCTAAATTAAGCTCTTTATTCAGAAATAAAAGACTGATGCAAAAATCAAATAAACAAATTGCATCTACCATCCTGCTATGTGGAAGTGGAAAATTAGAAATACAACCAAAATTCCCTTAGGAATTCCATTCCATTAAGGACTTTGACACACCTGACCTGCCAGCCAGCCTTAGTTTAAAACCAAGTGTTGGAACATCTGGGTGGCTCAGAGGGTTAAGCATCTGCCTTCCGCTCAAGTCGTGATCCCATGGTCCTGGGATCAAGTACCTTGTCCTTGCTCAGCAGGGAGCCTGCTTCTCCCTCTGCCTCCCACTCCCCGTGCTTGTGCTCTTTCTCTGACAAATAAAAAAATAAGCAAACAAAAAAAAAAATAGGTGTTACCCAGGGATGTTTGCTCATATCATAGGTGAGTCAGTTATTTCTATCTGTAGTGAAGGAGTATCACACTTTCCTTGTCTTTACACAAGAAATTTGTGTTACTGGGACCCAGCAAAATGGACCAATGATGGGTAATTAAAAAGAAAACAGATACTCTGTCTCGGGTTCCAGTATTCACTCTATCAATTCTGTTTGGCCTTGACCAACTATTCATTAGCTATTCTGAGCATCAAATGATGTGTGTGAGCAGCAATCTTTAAAATGTTAATTTCCACAGTAAGTATAAAAGTTTATCTTGTGAAAAAAAAGTTTATCTTGTGGATATTACTGTTGGATTGCAGTCATCATTGTGTCATCAAGGTGGTTTAGCAAGCTATATAAAAAGAAAGAACGCCTTTGGTGTTGGTTGACTTCAATTATAACAAATTCTTTTACAGACAAGGACCTATTAGGCAAGTTATGCTCTCCTATTGGCTTATATAAAAACAAATAATAAATCTAAACTCTGAAGTGGTCAGTTTGTGCTTTCTTACACAAGATTTAATGTGTGTGTGTGTGTGTGTGTGTTTACCCTTAAGTATACATACTATAAACACCTGTGTGGAAACACCCACACACCCACATACACTCAGTAGGGAAGTGCATACTATTTCCTTTTAAATGAAATAATGCAATAATAACGAAGCTCTATTATTTATTATTTGGTATATGTCCAACACTGGAGTAGCATTCTATGATGGCTTGTCCCTTATAATAAGGATATATAGATAGATAGATACAAATATAGATATAGATATAAATTTATTTGTAAATATAATTAACCCCACTTTTACAAATTAATCTCATTAACCACACTTTTAAAATGAGGAAACTGAAAAAAATAAAAAAAATAAAATGAGGACACTGAGGCTCAGAATATTTTAAGAATGTGCACAAAGCCCCTCTTGAACTCAGTTTGCTGTTTTGAGTTTTGGAAAACCTCATACTTCTTTCCAGCTGCATCCTTCAACTAAGTATGTTGTTTGTGGACTTTTTAATTGTTTCACATGGCCTTGGCTTTGGAGAGACAGACATGGTGATATAGTTCAAAGAACTTTTGATGGGTCACCTCCTGCCTGTCTGCACTCTACTGATTGAGATGTAGGAGGCACAGAAGTCTTGCTCATTTCTTTCGTCGAGGGAAGAAATAATAAATCATACTACCTCTCATTTTATGTTGTAAAACTGCCTAATTATCATCATGTTTTCAGCACTGTATTAAACCTAATGTCATTGCAAATATGTAGCTCTCCAGCAAAGGTGAGGTTTTCTTCAATTCTTTACTCATTTTGCAGAAGCTGCTCAGTATTGTGCAGCACAAATCATTATAATAGATTAGAGAAGCAGAGGATTGCTTAGCAGTGTTTTTAGGATAACATGCACAGTAAACACAAATAATTACTTAAATGAATATTTGTGATCATTAGACTGCCCATGGCTCAACGAATAAATTATGCCAACAGCTTTAATTTGAATCATAAAGCAAAATTATTTTAAAAAAGTATAATGATATTGAAAATAAGTATGATCTTGAATAATGATTTTTCTTCTACAAGTATAATCACAAATTTATGTGACCTAAACATTACTTATGTTTTCAAGTATGTCTTTTCCCATTTGTCTGTAGGGAGATACCACAGAAGTCTTCCATTTTTCTCTCCTGGCATCACTCAGAACAATTATTTCATTAAAATCTGATAGATCATTAAGTCTCAAAATGTAGAGTTTATTTTATATTGTTCTTCTGCTAATGTCACATTAAAAAATCATTACTTTCTTCATATTAACCATATAGTTTTCCTTTATAAATCCTACTCTCCACCTCCTCTGTAATCCTATTCTTCAGTGACAATAACGAAACTGCTGGAAAAAAAAAAACAACCTCCATTCTAAATTATGTGTAACATTAATGTTGGGATGCCAGTTTAATTGCCTTGTAGAAAGGCATGAAAATCAAATGTGAGTGCAATAGAAAACCTTACGTCCCAGGTCAGAAAATTCTAGTATTCTTTGCTTCCTTTTGATGATAAGGAAAAAAAAAATGACACAAAGTTGAAAAAGAATGTGGGGTAGGTATTAAACCAAGTTTTCCCAATAAACTTAAATAGGTGTTGCCATGAAGCACGTAGAGTCTGAAAGTTTCCTGCTCTCTTGGGAGCACAGGCGTTTTTATTAACATTAGAAATGCTATAGCACTTTTAGATAGCAAAAGTTGGTCCTGGACTTATTATGTCCAGGCCCTTGAAATTCTTTTTGCTTCTCCTGTGGAGTTTTAGAACAGACAACAGCTGCAACCCTGTCATCCTTCAGCAAAAGTGTTCTGTCCTTTGTTCTGTTTGTAGGGTGAGTTAAGGGAAAAATGAAATGTGTCTTTATTTTACCAGTTAATTTTTAGTATTGCTTGAAATTTAAAATTCTAATAGCAGTTTGAAATATTTCTGCTAGAGGGTGCAAGGACAGAAAAATACATATATGCATATATGTAGATAATCTCCTCTCTCCATATCTATATCTGTATTCCTTCATTGAAACAAGTGAAAGCAGGAGTAAATTAGGATAAGTATCTCCCTATGACTGAAAAGGTCTTCAGATTTAGAATTCAGAGAAATTATTTTTTAGGTCATTGGTTTTATGATGCAGAACATAATTATTAGCAAATAATACTAATAAAGGTAAAATCCATATGGTCTAGCACACAAAACTAAAGTACACCATTTGGATTTATCCTTGTAACAAACTTCAAATTTTTCTAACTTTGTTCAACTAAATTTGCAAACCTAATGTTGCATTAACTTTTACTTAAGCTAATTCTTACCTCATTTTCCCATTTGTATTTAAAAAAGCTCTCAGCGTTGAAATTCTATCCCTATTTCAGCAAATCTCTTCCAATAAAACTACTCCCTTGAATTGGATTATTTGCCATACAGTGCTTTATTTCCTCTTCCTAAATATTTGATAAACATTATCTGGAACCAATTAACACATTGATCATTTCAATGTTTATTAAAACCCTCCTAATGACTTTTAAAGAAGAAACATGGTTGTATTTACAAACATTATATAGCGCATTAATCTAGGACATCATGCAGAGAGAAAAAGACATTTAAGGCATAATTCATTGGTTGTATAAAAGAGAGTTTCGTTAGCAGCTTGGTGAAATATTCTCAGAATGCTGTTATAAATATAATAACAATTTTCTGGTAGAGAAGTCAAGACAGCTTAGGGAATTGGTAAGGAGTTATGGGTGAAATTCTCAAAGGGCGCCATAGAGGCCCCAAGAAGGGGCTTAAAGGCACTGGAGCGCGGTAAGCAGCTGCAATTGATTTAGCAAGTAATAACGCGGAACACAGGGAAGGAAAGAACAGAGGAACACGTAGCACTTCTGTCCTGGCTTCGGTGTTTTTTTGAAGGCCAAGGACATAATTCTGCCAAACTTTGAAGGTTGTTTTTCTTCATAAAAAAGTATGATTTTGCTTTTTTTGATGAAGTATGTGTCAGTCTTAATGCAACCCTTTGATGGCTGCTCTCTCTCGAGAAGGGCATGAGACTGTCTTGTGTAAACGGAAACTCAAAACTTGCCTTTCCCGTTCTCTGCTTGCACATTAAGAAAGGATTTTCATCATTTGCTTCACCTTCTCAAGGATGAAGGTACTCAAGTCAACCATTTTGTTCCATAGCTCCCGGATGGGTCTTCCTGGTGACAGGACTAGGAAGAAGCCTCCCTCCGTGGGTGTAGTTAATGTTCTTACCTTTGCTCTTGGAGACAGTTGTAACCAGTGTATCTGACAACACGCAGCATTGCTTCAGAGCCCCATATGTTAAGAATGATTTCATGCAGTCATTTAAGGATAACCTTCCCTGGCTGTCTGAAACACAGCAGGGTTTCAGGGACTGGAGGGTCATAGTTCTTCAGGTTCAGACAGCTACGGTGACCCCTTCAAATGCCTCACAAAGACTGGGCTGTCACACCCTGTCAGGTGGTCTGTGTTTTCAGAGCTTTATCCTTGTAAAAGAAAAGATTTAAAGTGTTCTCGTTGCCGTAGAATTTCTTTAGTCACATCTTCCAGCTTTTTCCCTCTATATGGCATTTTCTCCATCCAAACAATCCATCGCTGTCTATAGACCATCTCCTGCAGCACCTTACTGTGACACCGCTGTTCATACAATCACCTCAGATTAAAACCTGCCTATTCTCATACTGACTTCACCCTTCATTTCAGCATTTGAAATCAGGCTTATTATTCAAAGCCCAATCCATATGCTACCTACATATTAGGAGCGTACAACTAACTCTAATTGTATTAGCTATCTCATATATATTAGATTTCTTTTCTTACTTCTATCAGTTAAAATAGGCAATGTATCACAATGATTGAATTGGAGTCTGGAGTCTGATTAGGTGCATTCTCATCTGGGTTGCTAATCTTAGCAGATATGTGATTTGTCTGTCTTCTGCACTTTTGTTTCCTCATCTGTACATTAAAATGATAGTACCTAACAGAAAGGATTTTTAAAGCAATCAAATTGAAATAATATACATAGCTACCCAAAGGCATGTTTAGCACAACCTAAGTGTTATAACATTAGCAATCACTATGAGTGCTTTTGGATGTGATGGTTACTCACATGTACTTGTCAATCATGCAAGACTCTAAGAAGAAAGCATTCTGTTATTTTAATAATTGTATCATCTATAAACATTTATTTCTTTATATATAGTGATCCTTCAACAAATATTTGTTAAATTCAGTCCATTGTGAAACAGGCTCGTGTAGTAAATTTGAACTCTTTGGAAGTGGAAACTATCCCTTCTCTGGATCTCTCAATATGTTTTTACCATAAGAAGTCAATAAATGGTATTTGAATGAAAGGCCGAAAGACTTAATGAAGGAAGAAAGAGAGAATCTCAAGCAGACTCCTCACTGAGCACAGAGCCCCAGGTGGAGCGTGACCTCACAACCCTGAGATCACGACCTGAGCCTAAATCAAGAGTTGGTTGCTTAACCGACTGAGCTGACCAGGTGCCCCAATATAATAGGTTGAATTATTTAAGAGATATTTCAAAAAACCTCAATTTCTGCCTTCATAATCTGGCAAAGTCAGTTTTGTTGTACCAGTTTTACAGATGAGGAGCATTTAGTCAAAGAAATGAAGTCAAGGTCACAAAGTACCGAGAGGCAACACTGATCGTTGTTCATACTCTGATTGGATACCCAAAGCCCACATAGTTTCCTACTGCATTATATTTAGAAACGACTTATAGGAAGTAAGCTCATAAGCATGATTTAAGTCAAGAAAAATTAGAGAACATATTGTCTATGCTGCTCCAGTTCATTTGAAGTAACTATTTTATAGCAGCAATTCAAATAATAGTGAAATATAGAAGTAGCAGTAGTCAATCCTTTGAGGGTGGAAAATACTACCCAAAAGGCTCTTTTCTCAAAATGAGTATTTGGGATTCGAAACCTCATAAATTGTACTACAAACTCTTTTATTGCTCAGATGTGTTAAAGGTTATTCTGTTTTGAGACCCTCTTGATAGCTTTACCTGTTCTTAGTAAGTAGTAATGATTACTGTTTAAGAATGCATTAACTACATGTACTGAATAATTATTGTGACACAGAGGGAGCCTCTACAACTAACATGAAACACATTGGCACAGTTCACTCTAGGAGAGATTTCTGCGCTGTCTTTAAACAATTTTTAATTTGAGAAGGCAGGCGAGGGGAAGGAGGGCAGAGGTTTGACAAGAAGAAGGGCAAAAGGAGGAAAAGATGAACAGGAAGGACAGAACCTTAGCAAGCATTTTAAAGAATGATTTTGGGTTATGAAGGCACTCCTATTACTGGAAGTAATTAAAGGAAAAGCTATCATTTCACTTGTCAGGAATGGATTATCCAACCAAAAGATATTCTCTAGGAATTCTGTCCTAGCCAGCTCTTAGTTGGCATACTTTTATTACATAAGTTAGCTTTTGAGGAATAGAGAGCCTCTTAAGGTGACATTGGTGATTGGGGTGTATTTTAAGGAACCATAAGGAAGTGCGTTAGGAGTTGCATAGCACATTCTCTCAGAGAATGGAAGGAGAATCTGAGATAATGTGTTATATTGTAACCTCCGGAGTGGGGAATTTTCCAGTTCCTTCTTTAATCTCCTGCCATATCTGCTTCAAATTTTAATTTTTCTTTCTATTTTTCTTTCTTTTTTGGATTCATCACAATCATAGTATTTCTGTCTTTTCTGTGGTGCTCTCTTCGCTTCCTTCGGCATCCTTTTAGTCTTTGCTTTTCCCTATTCATCTGACACCCACCAGTTCCCCTACAAATCGCATAGCTTAGAGCATCCATATAAGGTAGGGTTTCCAAGCCTGGAAACAAAGTCAAAGAGTTAATGCTAAACTGATACTGAAGATAATTGTATCTTTACTGATGACTGAATAGATACTTCAGGGTCTTGAAGTACCCCAGAGTCATCTTTAAACGCATTAATTATCTTTCCTATTATTTGTAATTTCTTTCTTTTGCATAAAAGTCAAGTGGGAAAATAAATTAGTGAGTTGAGCTTTCAAGTAACTTGGAATCCAGATAAATGAGAATATATTATAATTGTGTGTACTGCAATTGAAGAGTCATTTCCTCAGATATAAGATTAAAGACCTCAAACTTCCTGCCTAATTCCAAGACTTCTGTTATCTACATAAATACACTACAGAGTTTCTCACCATGTTTTGATGATTGCTTTCCTATAGTCACATTTAAAACTTGAATTCTGTTTCCTGTATTAAATACCTGACTTAATCAAGAACTTGAAAAATGATATCAATATTTTGCATTCATGTTATAATTAGCCTGCAGGATTTTCTTAAAATCCAGTGAGTCCTTTGAACTCTATAATATTCAGAAGAATACGGTAATTCTGATCTGGCTTCCCTATTCTGGTAACCAAGAAAATGCCAAACTATTATACATACTATAAATGTTTGTTTTTTCTGCTCAGATATTACCATTCTGAGGAGCGATATCAGGTTGCTAATTCTTAACATCAAATGCATTTTACAGAAACTAGAAATAATTCACAGTACCATTTAATTTCAAATCGAGTTTGCTCACATGATTTGTTTATTTATTCAGTCTTTTTAAAGATTGTCATTTATTCAGTCTTTTTAAAATTTTTATTTATTATCTATGATGTACTAGGTACCATTCTAGGTCCTCAAGATGGGGTAGTGAACAAAACATACAAAGAAATCCCTGTCTTTAATGCCTCATGGCATTCTGGAGACTCTTTAAAATAAGTAAACATTTTATTTTGGACAACTACTTTTCAGTGATTTTCTTATGTTGTTTTATGTTTTGTTTTGCACATTTTAAATTGACTATCATGGAAACTATGTGGATTGTTTACTGGAAACAGGATTGACATATTCACCTACTTTATAAAACTACTAAACGTTGAACTCGTTACACCTGTGAGTAAACCCAAAGATAGGCAAAATAGCAATGTGTAGCATTTTTTGCTGTTTTCCAATTTAGTATTTACTCGAAGGATAGAAGGAGTTGTGCAGAGATAGCTTTTTCATAACAATATTCAGATTAATTGTAAGATTGCAAATAGCTGATAAACAATAAACCAGAACAAATAAACAATTTTCCACTCACCACTATGAAGGGAGATAATACCTTTTTGCTTTCTCTCTGGAATAAACTAAATAAGTAACAAGCATTTGTAGCTATGTTGTCATTGATTTCACTTGAAAGCAAAAATGTTTCTAACTCACTTGTGGCTTTGGCTTTGGCTAAATTATATGGTTTTCTCATTGCTTACATAAAGCACTTGATTCTCTAACAATGCCTGGTCATTTTAATGTGTACACATTTACCACTGCCCCTGCTGTGGGTTAAACTACATTTAGCCTCGCCACATATTAAACGTTGAAGAATTGTGCCTTTACCTTAAAGAACAATTGACCTAAAACACATATAATTATATTTGTCTAAAGCACATTTTATTTTCTCAAGTGATTATACAAGTGATAATACACATAAGAAACTATATATAAACTCTACAACCAGTAACTAAGCTGCTTTGCTACCTGATCTGGATCAAACCAAGACAAAAACTTAGTATTAAGCAATAGGTTTTTTCCATAAATAAGTAAATTACTTATAAGTAAATAAGCATATTTACTAGAGTTTTGGGAAAACAAACAAAAAAAGAACAGAAATTTTTGAAAATATATGCAATTATCTTTATGCCATTATTAATAGATCAGGTTTTTGCATAACCTAGCATTCTGATGGACTGATAAATAGGATTAATCAGCATGAGGATAATGACGACAGTCCCTCAGCATTTGTTTCTAGTTGCTGCTCAGACTCATGTCACTGTACCAGTTTGACTAGATGTTTGTGGTCCTTGTTAATACACAAAACTCACACTCCTGCACATGTTTTGGATAAATTTAGAGGGTGTTTTTTTAATAACATCAAATCAAAAAATTAACTACCAGCAATAATTTTCTAATCATTACCATAGAAAGACCAAATTAACTCAGGCCAGTTAGCTGATTTCTTCTTCCTTTTCTACCTGCTAATTGATGGGTAACTATCTGATTGATAGAATAGCCCTAGCCTAAAGAATGTTTCTTTTATGATATTTGGATTAAGATTTTCTTGGGACTCAAATGAAATGAGCGTGAGAATTTTAAAGATAAACATTCCCTCAATTATCAACCATAACTACACTTGTTTTATATGGAATGGTGTTTTTGCAATCTGGCAATGTTAGGCTTGGAACTTGAGTATCTGGAGGTAACATATTCAAGGGTGTTGTCTTGTAGAAGCTTTACTGTGAACAAAAGCCTAAGAATTCAATAATTATGCTGGCATGACTGCCTTTACTGACCTGACCACTGACAATTGATGAACTAGTTAAATAAAGAATGGTATTTGTTTTAAATATGTTACTATGATATGACTATGGAAGATCAAAGTACAGATGTCTAGAAGGTAGCCAAAGGTCAAAATCAATCAATCAATCTCATTGGGAAATGAATCTTTGTGAATCATAAATATATATAAGACAATTAAAGCTATTCAATGGATAAAATGTTGGGAGTTATACTTACATGGGTTTATGCTGCATTAGTCTGTTTCTTTCTCCATCATCTTCAGCCAACAAATTAAACAATGACAGTAAGCCAGGGTTACATTTTTCCCAGGTGGTTCCTGCAAAAACAATGTGAAGAATCAATAATGGCAGAGGAGTGATTGAGGTAATGACCTTTTTAGAGAACAATGTGAAGACAGGATGCAGATAAAAGGAGAAGACAGTAGTGGAGCCAAAGACTAGAGGTGCCAATGAATTCATACCCTGTGTTTATGAATGATTGGGTAAAAGAGTGGACATTACTTGAAGTTATGGTGATATTGTGTCTGCAAAATGTAAACTGGGAAGTGATACACTTAAGGGTAATGATACAGATTGCTTGTGCCCCTGTGTTCTCATGGCCAGTTTATACTTAATTCTACTCCAGCACTCATTACATTGTATAGCAATTATTTTTTTGGTGCCTTTCTTCCTGATTCCAATGGGAATCACTTTCGGGTAGGGAAAATTGTTGAGTCCTACCTATTTCTGGGACATAGAGGATTTCTGGTACACAGCGGATGCCCAATATATGGTGTGGGTGTTGGTGTATATGCCTGTGCACAAATGTGAAGATGTGTATATTTTAATAAGTGCTATTGAATATAGCTAAATTTATTTTCTATAAATGTGGATCAGAGTACTACTTTTTGATGCAGTCATCATAAGCTTTCTAGAGCTAGATGAAAAGCACTTTAAAATGTTGAATTTTATTGGAAATTTCTAACAAACTTATATGTATTATTCTTTGCATAAACCTGGATAATTATAGTATTAAAGGTTTCCTTCTCTTATTGTTTGCGTGCATTTTCCAGAAGGACATCTTTTTTAAACTGTAAATTTTAGATTTCATCCCCTAAGTCCCTGTAACTTTTCCACTAAGGAAAGACCTATTCATTCTTAGCTCTTGTTCATTCATTGAGACAAAAGTGTGTCTCATCCCTTGATTTTAACATATTCCATTATCAACAATACCTTTAAAATATTCCCAAAATAATATTATTATTTATATAATCTAATCACCATAAGAAAACTTATAAATTTTTAATTTAAATAAAAAATTAAAATTTAAAAATATAAATAACAATCTATTATGCCTATGGAAAATATTCCGGGAGTGAAATAAATAGGCAAAATAGAGTAAAATTTAAATTCTCTATATTCATTCAATTTCTGCTATTTCCAAAGAATACAAAGCTGTAAAATACTTAAAAATTTTGGTCTACTATTTTCATAAAAATTAGATTTCGCTCAGCACTAAAAGTTTAGTAGAAAGTATTTTTATAATTATCATGATATATAACTTGGTTGTTTTATGTAACTAATTACACTTAAAACTATTTCGGGGTATGTTGTTGCATAAACCAAGTAATTTCGGGCTTTTATTATATTTCCAAGATATCAGCTATCTGGTTGAAAAGTGAATAATTCAATCTATTGTCTGTAGTCCCAGGGTCTAGGAGAGGTACATAAATAATTTCATTATTTGGAGCAATGAATTTGTTATTGTATAACTAGAAAGCTGATATCTTAAGGTCAAATGATAATTATTTAAAGAGTAATCTGTAAGCATGATCATATTTGCATGCCCCCTACATTTACTCTAAATTAGAAGGTCCTAGAATTGTGCATTTCAGTATCCCTGATTTTTTATATTGAGTGTGAGTTATAAGTGTGAATAGTGAGGTGTTATTTATGACACTTGTGTTGGGAGTTTATGCATGGTTCAACACATATATTTCTTGCCCTTCGAAAATACATAGGTATACCTAATTTGAATTTTATATAAAGGATATTTTCATATTAAATGCAGATTAGAAACTGCAAGTTGTCATTAGAGAAGGACTAAGAGGAACTGTTGAGTGTTGTTGATTGTAGCCAATAAACAAGAAAACTCAGTGTGTATTTGTATGTAGGAAGAATCTAAGGTTTACTAAGGTGGTGATATTCCTGTTTCTTCCTATGGTCAAAAAATACAGTGAGGATTCCTGGGTAGCTCAGTTGGTTAAGTGTTAGACTCTTGGTTTCAGCTCAGGTCACGGTCTCAAGGATCATGAGATGGAGTCCCACGTCAAGCTCCACATTCAGCACAAAGTCTGCTTGAGATGCTCTCCCTCTTTCCCTCCCCTACTGTCTCTTTTCCTTTCTTTCTCTCTCATAAATAAATAAATAAATAAATAAATAAATAAATAAATAAATAAATAAAATCTTTTAAAAATACAGTGTCTATAACCATAATCATTGGTATAATGAAAATGTATAATTTGGCCTCTGAACTACAATGTTGCACTACTTTGTATAATATGAATTTCAGTATTTCCTGAACCTTAACTATGGATCACCTTTTCCTCCTTTGCCTAATAGGTTTCTTGTGATACTCTCTCCCAGTTACCAAAAATGATCTACTGGAAGGTGAAAAATTTGATTAATCCCGTCAGGGTGTTAAGACACTTGTGAAGTAAACACCACGTTTCCTTCCTTTCTTTGGATTCTACTCTCCCTTAAACCACTTACTTCACATACAAACACAAGCCCTCTCACTGTCGATCTTTCTGTATTTCTCTGTCTCTTTTTGTCTGTCTCTGTCTCCCTTACATATACACACACACTTACTAGTATCTATATATCTCTGTACATGATTTGGAGAATTAAAACTGGTAGCAACCATGGAAAGGAGAATTTGTGAGTCTCTTAACACAAACAGAGCTGCCACAGCAGTTCCAGTAACAATGTAGAGTACCTGCCCCTTTCCCCAGTCTTTCATACATAGGATCTAGCTCACTGTCCATCCCTGACAGTCAGGGAGCACTGGGAGCATTTACACGTGTCCAGAGATGGAGCCCTTGTCCTTCCTCTTGTTTGCTGGTGTCAACATTGGGTTTCTTCAAGTTTTGTCACAAAGAGCAGATATTGGCAGTGGGTTCCCTATATGGAAAGAAAGAATGGGGTAACACTATGATGGACTGATCTGTGATTGCTTGTGGTATATAACTTTTGGATTCTCAGAGGGAATTGAAAAGTATTGAAAGGGAAGGAGCCAGCAGAGCTCTAGTGAGAGACTCCCACTGTGAAACATCACTGGATCACTTATTTCCTGGAATGCAGGAAATATTTTTTGTAATGATTATTCTTATTTTTATCATCATCAGTTTACACTTTTATGTTGGATAAGTCCCAGCTAAAGTATTTACCTCTTTCTCATATTCACCTCTCCACGCCTCATAGGTACAACTGTAACATCCTTTGCCCCCATTAACCTCTATTATTCTTTCTCGACTAATACACATGCTAGTTTTGTAGGCACATAAAAGAAAAATATATCATACCCAGGAGTGTTCCCTTTTCCAAGGAAAGCATGTATCAATGCTTAATTTCCGTCATTGTTTTACCATTTTAAAATACCAACGAACCAAGAAAACAATAAACATGCTTTAAGATTTGAGATCTCCAAAAAGTATGAGGGCAATGTAATTGGTTTATTTTTAATAGAAAGTTAAGTAAGAAGATGTGGTTCATATATACAATGGAATATTACTCAGCCATCAGAAAGGATGACTACCTACCCATTTGCATCGACATGGGTGGAACTGGAGGGGATTATGCTAAGTGAAATAAGTCTAGCAGAGAAAGACAGTTATCATATGGTTTCACTCACATGTGGAACACAAGGAAAAGCGTGGGGAACCACAGGGGAAAGAAGGAAAAACTGAATGGGAAGAGATCAGAGAGGAAGACAAACCATGAGAGACTCTGGACACTGGGAAACAAACCGAGGGTTACAGAGGGGATGAGGGTGGGGGACCAAGTAACTGGGGGGACAGGGTAACTGGGGGATGGTTATTAAGGAAGGGACATGTTGTGATGAGCACTGGGTGTTATACACAACTAATGAGCTGAACACTACATCAAAAACTAATGATGTACTTACTATAAGTTGGCTAACTGAACATAATAAAAAAAAAGTTAAAAGAAAATAATGTTTATTTCAATATGCATATCCCAATATGCTAAACAATGTTAAGCAAATATAATGAGAAGTCTTTATAAAGGCTTAGAGAAGCTGATCTGTGAATGGAGCACAATCTAAATAGACCAGTTGGCCTAGCAGAGAGAAGCAATGGCGTAGCCAAAATATTCTAAAGGAACCTTCCTACTTTATATTATTTATACTTAATTTTTTTCATATGAAAATAACATAATCACTGAAACAGAATAAAATAAAATGCTGTTACTAGTGAATCTGAATTGAGTTCTTTTGAAAAGCAAGGAAAACATTTATGTTGTGCCCATATTCCAATAACAATATATATATGGATTCCGATAAATGTGTCAATTTTAGTTTATTTTTCAAATACGATGTATAAAATTGGACTTAGCAGTATTCATAGTAAACTTTTCGTGTGATTATGATATTCTATGAAATGCAAGCAGTACTAGATAATTAGTTGAAAATCATTCAACAACACAAATATTCTTCTAAATGTGACACATAATAGAACTCATTCAGCAAAGATTACAGTGCAGCTAGATCATTATTTCTGACATTCAGCAGTCAACATCCAATATCAGTGCCTAAGATGGTTTTCAGAGCAACTAAACACTTTAAAATAACAGTTGTGGTATCAGAGCATTCATGAATAACCCACGAAGCTGGAATTTACATTTTTCATTAGTAAAACTGCCTGTTTTTTCCTAAAGAATGTTGTTTATTTGCGTAAATAATACAAAGCCATGGCTTTGATATGATTCTGGTATAACTGGGAAGTTTCAGTAATTAACTCCCTAGCCAGTGGATCTAAAAATTTAGAGACCCAGATTACCACCAGATACACTTTTCAGATTTGTCCTTAGTTAGTGGTTAAAGAACAGAAAGAAAGGTCTAGTCAGTCAAAACATTATATAAATATATTTGTTAGCATGGACTACATAAATAACCCAGTGAGAAGTGCCTCCTCTTTTTAATCTGATACATCCCAGTTTATTCCACCACCAAGAGTAAAAAGTATTTTCATGGTGCCTGCTAGATTCCTGTATAAATTGGAGAAATTCATGAATATGTATAAGTACAAATGATGAACAACAAAAATCCACAATACTTCAACATTATTCTGAACTTTCACAACACTTTCTAGGGCATTTGTTTCTCTTCTTGTATTCTTTTGGAAATATTCACTTAGACCCTCTTTATTCTGCTAAAATCAAATGTCATTTCAAGATTCTTTCCTGTTTTGTCTTTTCAAAAATATATTTTTTAAATAAAAATTGATTTCCTACTTCAAAGACTGCTCCCTAAGTGAAAAAAACAAACAAAAAAACCCCACACACATACATAACCCCCCCAATAGTTAAATAAGGTCATGGTGACCATATTATCTATTTGCAGGACTGAACAAATCCATCTTTCCATAGCACAGTTGCCCTGAAATTCTGAACTACCTCTTGGTGCTTAATCACTTCTTTGCTTAAAGCAGTGAATGATTCTTCTCTCCTGCAGGATAGGATTTTATTTCCTTACTCTGTCACATAAGACTTTCTTCTGTTTGTTCCAAGACTACTAGGGTTCAAATCCCAGTTCTCCCATTTATTAGCTGTATGACCCTGTGCAAGTAACTTTAAACTCCTTGGATTTGGCTTTATTATCTATATGTTGGAAATAAAAATCATTTGTAGATTATAACAAGGCTGTTATTGGAAATAAATAAGATGTAAGCATGTAAGTACTTGTTACATTAAATATATATGTGTGTATATATATATATATATATATATATATTTAGTTACATAATTGTACTGTGCAAGAATATCCTCACCTAAGATTTATTCTTATTGTATGAATTAAATATAAACAAACATAAGTATAAATGTACGTGTATACAACACATGATATACTCATTTTAACTATGCAATTGAGTTGTTTTTTCTTTAAGAACACCATGGCCTAAAATTTGCATGCCATTCTATTGATCTTTTCCCTTGGTATCCAATATTCCTGAGTTTCAAAAAGGTCTGAGGTTTTTTGAATCCCCACTATTCCCGAAGGCAACCTCCTGTGGTAGGCTGATTTGGTTTCTCTCTCTTAATTGTAAGTTATTCAAGGGTAAGATTAGGCCTTATTTATCTTTATATATCCTTTACCCAGAACATGAAGTCACACAAGTTTCTTAAATGGTCATTGAATAAATGTTACTTGGGGCCTTGATCTGCTAGTATTGAAGAGTACTTGAAATGTTCCACTGTTGAAATACATATAGCATGTAGGCAAGTGAAATTTCTACCTATAAATACATTATACGAACCTTCCTCAGAAGTCATATGTGAGGACATTGATATAATACAAAACTCTAGAGGTCTTTGAAAACATTTTTGAATCACTGGCAGAGAAGTTGTTTTTAAAAAGTTGGATAGAACATATTAGTGGATCATTCTTCCTGGTTGACATCTCTGAAGTCAACATTATCTCTAAGAGTGAAGGATAACTGAATGCAACATTATGTGAATTTTCACTGATTTAAATCAGAGCAGTCACACTCAAGAAATATGCCGCTTAAGAGCCTCTCATGTAAAAAAATTATTTTATGCAGGATTATGCAAACTAAAAAGGGAAACCAGAGATTACTAGCATTTGTCTGAACTCAACATTTTAACATTTTGACTATAGGCAGAAAATACTGAGAAGTCAGAAAAATCAAGCTTGAAAATGAATTTATTCACAATAATCTTCTGCAGCTAGAAATTGCAGAGATGGAGAATCAATAGTCCCACTTTGTACCCACTCCATCATAAACTTCAGTGGATGGCAAATTAAAGTCCAAATGAACTGTTCCTGAACTTTCTTAATAAAATGTCGAATAGGTTCTCAGTTTGTCTCTTTGATCCTCAGCAATATTTTCAGTTTTCACAAAGGTAAACCACTTGATAAATGCATGGTCACTTGTATATAAAAAGAAAATATCATTTAAAACTGTCTTCCACAATTTACAGAAATATATTATGTCTCCATCGATTCAGTTTTCCAATTAAAATGACAATTTTTATTAACCTAAATCCCTACTATTAAAAGAGTAAATTCAATATTCCATGTCATTTTAATATTAATTATAGTCACATTTTCATACAAGAGAAATAAACATATGTTAAAGATATATTTACTTACTTTTCTTTTTCTCTTTTTAATTAAACGTTCTCAACCCAATACATAGAAGGAAAAAAACGATTAAATAATTAACTTTTTTTTATTCTTTGGAGATCCTTGTGCATTTTAATTTACATGTTGATTATGTAGCCAGGAAAAGTCTCCCATGTTTAATTTGATTAAGCAAGGAAGAAAGTGCCTTAAAATGAATAGATAGCTGAAAATGAGAATACATTTTGTCTAATTGTGTTAATGAACTACCCTGATGAGACTTGTTTAGTACAAAAGGCCCCCTGACCTTTTCATTAACTATAAAATAGGATACCTCTAATATCTGCAGAGTTTTACTCTATTTTTACAATTTCTTAAACTGAACTCTTAAGCCACTTAAATACTTTAGAAAATAAGGGAATGAGTAAAAGGCATTCATTGTCTTAGCTGTAAAACTATGGACTGTTCACTGCAAATCTCTCAGGTGGAAGCTACCAGTGTTTTTGAATTTATCACTTCCTTTGTATCCCAGAGTAAGGTAGACATTGTGGGGGGATCCATAAGAGATGTAAGTCATATAAACCATAATATTGTGTGTGTAAGGGCTATGACTCATGTTCCAGGCACAAAACAATGTCTGATTATAAATTGTAATAGTATAATCTAAACATGAGTGGAATTTATGTGTAGCAGTTTTCAAAAAGGACACTGACAGTCTGAGGCTAGAGTTATAACCCTCTCTTATGGGAAGTGTATTACCTGTCAGTGCAATGTATCACATTCCTGTGTTACTGCAGTATCTAACTTTTACACATATAATCATCTGACAAACTGAAAGAATTGTGTACCTATTCAATAACTATCTAATTTGGGAGACCTAAAGTCTTCATGGTCAAATAGTATCTCAAATGGGTGTGTGTGTGTGTGCGTGTGTGTGTACGTTAAATTTCATATATATATATATATATATATATATATATATATATATATAAAGTAAAAGCAGACTCACCTCACAGATAAATAAAGAAAATTTTGGCAAGAATTAAAGGCATTTCACATTATATTGGGAGAGTTTTCCTTTCCATACTTAAAGAATAATTAAGAGGTAACTTTGAATAATTTTAAATAAAGACAATAATAATGGACACTAGTATGCGGACTTTTGTAGAATAAATGATAAAATAATTACTGTTCAAAAGTGTAATAGTTAAATACATTTACCCATATCATAAAATAACATTAAATGGACATTAAAATGTAGAATATCTGACAAAGAGGAAAATATTTTGAGGTAATTTAAAAATTTTTTTAAATTAACATATAATATATTATTTGTTTCAGGGGTATAAGTCTGTGATTCGTCAGTCTTGCAAAATTCACAGCACTCACCATAAGAGATACCCCCCATGTCCGTCATTCAGCCACCCCATCCCTCCCACCCCCTTCCCCTCCAGCAACCCTCAGTTTGTTTCCTGAGATTAAGAGTCCCTTACAGTTTGTGTTCCTCTCTGGTTTTGTCTTGTTTCATTTTTTCCCTCCCTCCCCCTATGATCTTCTGTCTTTATCCTCAAGTTCCTCATATCAGTGAGATCATATGATATTTGTTTTTCTCTGATTGACTTATGACACTTAGCATAATACCCTCTAGTTCCATTCACATCATTGCAAATGACAAGATTTCATTTTTTGATGGCTACATAATATTCCATTGTGTATATATATCACATCTTTATCCATTCATCTGTTGATGGACATATGGGCGCCTTTCATAGTTTGGCTATTGTGGGCATTGCTGCTACAAACATTGGGGTGCACATGCCCCTTTGGATCACTACATTTTTATCATTGGGGTAAATACCCAGCAGTGCAATTGCTGAGTTCAAGGGTAGTTCTATTTTCAACTTTATTTTTTTAAGATTTTATTTATTTGACAGAGAGAGAGAGAGACACAGTGAGAGACGTAGTACAAGCAGGGGGAGTGGGAGAAGGAGAAACAGGCCTCCCGCTGAGCAGGAAGCCCAATGCAGGGCTCGATCCCAGGATCCTGGGATCATGACCAGAGCCGAAGGCAGATGCTTAACAACAGAACCACTCAGGCACCCCTATTTTCAACTTTTTGAGAAACCTCCTTACTGTCTTCCAGAGTGGCTATACCAGCTTGCACTCCCACCAACAGTGTAAGAAACTTCCCTGTTCTTCACATCCTCACCAACATCTGTCATTTCCTGACTTGTTAATTTCAGCCATTCTGACTGGTGTGACATGGTATCTCATTGACATTTTTTTTTTTTTTAAAGATTTTATTTATTTATTTGACACACAGAGAGAGAGATTACAAGTAGGCAGAGAGGCAGGCAGAGAGAGAGAGGAGGAAGCAGGCTCCCTGCCGAGCAGGGAGCCCGATGTGGGCCTCGATCCCAGGACCCTGAGATCATGACCTGAGCCGAAGGCAGAGGCTTTAACCCACTGAGCCACCCAGGCGCCCTCATTGACATTTTGATGCCGAGTGATGTTGAACACTTTTTCATGTATCTATTGACCACTTGGATGTGTTCTTTGCAGAAATATCTATTCCTGTCTTCTGCCCATTTCTTGATTGGATTATTTGTTCTTCGAGTGTTGAGTTTGATAAGTTCTTTATAGATTTTGGATATTAGCTCTCTATCTCATATATCATTTGCAAATATCTTCTCCCATTCTCTCAGTTGTCCTTTGGTTTTGTTGACTGTTTCCTTTGCTGTGCAAAAGAATTTTATCTTGATGAAGTCCTGATACTTAATTTTTGCCCTTGTTTCCCTTACCTTTGGCAATGTTTCTAGGAAGAATTTGGTACGGTTGAGGCTAAAGAGGTTTCTGCCTGTGTTCTCCTCAAGGATTTTGATGGATTTCCATCTCATGGTTAGGTCCTCCATCAATTTTGAGTCTATTTTTGTGTTTGGTGTAAGAAAATGGTCCAATTTCATTCTTATGCATGTGGCAGTGAATTTTCCCAACACCATTTGTTGAAGAGACTTTTTGTTTTTTCCATTGGACATTCTTTCCTGCTTTGTCAAAGATTAGTTGACCACAGAGTTGAGGGCCCATTTCTGGGTTCTCTATTCTGTTCCATTCACCTATGTGTCTTTTTTTGTGCCATTATCATACTGTTTTGATGATTATAGCTTTGTAATAGAGCTTGGAGTCCAGAACTGCAATGCCACCAGCTTTGCTTTTCTTTTTCAACATTCCCCTGGCTATTCGGGGTCTTTTCTTGTTCCATATAAATTTTAGGATTATTTGTTTCATTTTTTTAAAAAATGTTGATGGTATTTTGATAGGAATTGAATTAAATGTGTAGATTGCTCTAGGTTGCATAGACATTTTTACAATATTTGTTCTTCCAATTCATGAGCATGCAGCATTTTTCCATTTCTTTGTGTCTTCCACAATTTCTTTCATGAGTATTCTATAGTTTTCTGAGTACAGATTGTTTGCCTTTTTGGTTAGATTTATTCCTAGGTATCTTATAGTTTTGGGTGCAATTGTAAATGGGATCAATTCCTTAATTTCTCTTTCTTCTATCTTGTTGTTGATGTATAGTAATGCAACTGATTTCTGTGCATTGACTTTATATCCTGATGCTTTCCTGAGTTCATGTATGATTTCTAGCAGTTTTGGGGTGGACTCTTTTTGGTTTTCCACATAAAGTATCATATCATCTGCAAAAAGTGAGAGTTTGACTTCTACTTTGCTGATTTGAATGCCTTTTATTATTTTGTTGTTGTCGTTGTCTGATTGCTGAGGCTAGTACTTCTAGTACTCTGTTGAATTGCAGTGGTGATAGTGGACATCCCTGCCATGTTCCTGACCTTAGTGGGAAAACTTTAGTTTTTCCCCATTGAGAATAATATTCACTGTGGGCTTTTCACAGATGGCTGTTATGATATTGAGGTATGTACCCTCTGTCCCTACACTGTGAAGAGTTTTAATCAAGAAAGGATGCTGTACTTTGTCAAATGTTTTTCTGCATCTATTGAGAGTGTCATATGGTTCTTGTTCTGTCTTTTATTAATGTATTATATCACATTGATTGATTTGTGGATGTTGACCCAAACTTGCAGCCCAGGAATAAATCCCATTTGGTCATGCTGAATAATCCTTTTAATGTACTGTTGGATCCTATTGGCTTGTATTTTGGTGAGAATTTCTGCATCCATGTTCATCAGGGATATTGGTCTGTACTTTTCGTTTTTGATGGGGTCTTTGTCTGGTTTTGGGATCAAGGTAATGTTGGCCTCATAAAATGAGTTTGGAGGTTTTCCTTCCATTTCTATTTTTTGGAACAGTTTCAGGAGAATAGGTATTAATTCTTCTTTAAATGTTTGGTAGAATTCTCCTGAGAAGCCACCTGGCCCTGGGCTCTTGTATGTTGGGAGATTTATGATCATTGCTTCAATTTCCTTACTGGTTGTGGGTCTTTTCAATTCCTTATGTTTAAAACTATAAGTTTAATTTGTAAGCTGAATATTCCAATATCTATTCATTTCTTCACATACCCACTTCCAATTCTAAACATGCCACATATTTTTTTAAAATTTTTTAAAATAATTTTTTATTATGTACTTTAGTCACCATACAGTACATCATTAGTTTTTAATGTAGTGTTCCATGATTCATTGTTTGCATATAACACCCAGTGCTCCATGCAATATATGCCCTCCTTAATATCCATTACCGGGCTCACCTTTCCCCCCAACCCCTCCTCTCTAAAACCCTCAGTTTGATTCCCATAGTCCATTGTCTCTCATGGTTCATCTCCGCCTCTGATTTTCCCCCCTTCTTTTTTCCCTTCCTTCTCCTAGTCCCCTCTATGTTATTCCTTATGATCCACAAATAAGTGAAACCATATGACAATTGTCTTTTTCTGTTTTGTCACTTATATATTTATATATACACAAGTAGTTGGGATAGAAATTAAGTCTTGGTCTAGGAAGTTTAACATATTGTTTTCTTTTTTCTTTTTTTTTTCTTTTTCTTTTTCTAGATGCAGAAAGAGAGAGAGAGAGAGAGAGAGAGAGAGAGAGAGAGAGAGAGAGAGAGTGTGCATGCATGATACAGGGGGGTGGGAGTTTGGGGACCAGGGATCCATGAGAGGGAGAGAGAGAGAATCCCCAAGCAGGCTGTAGACCCATCTCACTACCTTGAGATCATGATCTGAGCTGAAATCAGGAGTCAAACACCCAACCAACTGAGCCACCCAGGTACCCCAAGTTTAACATTTTCAAGACAGATCATATATGCATTCTCAAAGTTTATCTTCTATGCTGTTTTTGAAGTTTCATTCAAAAGTTTTTACATTGAACCCTACCTCTAATGCTTGTGCTATATGAATACTGTTAGTGTAAAAAGAATTATATGTTTGGTACATATTGTTTACAGTGATTGTAATTTTACAGTTCTTGTACTACTCAAAAAGTAAGTCTAAAATGCAGGCCAAGCACATCTTTTTCTTTATTATATGAATTAATTTTTTCATTCAGCAAAGAGTTCTTGAGCACCTGCTATATGACAAATGCTCTCTCCATTCCTTAATATTTAAAAATCACACCATATTACAGGTTGCTTCATATTCATCATGCAATTTCTTTCTCTTTTGTTTTACCTAGAATTTTGGCTGCATTTTTTTCATTGTTGGGAGAAATTACACATGCTTGCTTTCCCATGTCTTTAATATTTTATGATTCATTGTCACATTACATTGATCTTGAGGCTTTGATCAGGCAAAAAATTTATACCAGGACAGTAACTGTTTTGTCTGTTATTTAATCTCTACTATTCACCTAACATAGAATCTGGAATATTTTAATTCCTTAACAAATATTTTTTATAATGGATGAATTAAAATAAAGCAATAATGTGGTTAACATTTTTTTCTTTTTTGTCTTTCCAGTTCCAAAAAAACTAGAAATGTACAAACCTATTATCTCATAAACTTTCAGGTTTTATAATCCAAGAGTGATTTTTTTTTTGAGCTAGGCATCAACTGAATGTGTTCTAGAAAGAAACTAAAGCAGATTTCTATCTATTCTTTTATTTATCAGACTGATTTATTATGAAAATAAAATTTTTTTAAAGATTTTGTTTTTAAGTAATCTCTACACCCAATGTGGGGCTTGAACCTACAACCCTGAGATCAAGAGTCATGTGTTCTGCTGACTAAGTCAGCCAGGAACCCCTGAAAATAAATTCTTGCACTCAAGCTTTGCATAGTTTTAGTCAGTGTGACATAAATTAGATTCAGATGACAAAAAGAAAGAATGAAAGGAAAAACAAAAATACCAAGACACTGGAAAATATCATCCTATTCAAAACTTTTAGTTATTTCACTTGGTTTCATGTTATACCTGAAAGACTTGATTTGATACCTATTAAATGGCTTCTTTGCTTTGCCAATTAAACAAGTTTTTGGTTCTGTGGCATTATCCACAATGATATATGTTTTTACAGGGAAAAAATGTTCTCATGGCAGACCCCCAACAATCTTGGTGTGAGAGAAATAAGTTTCAAAAACACAAAAATATGGAGATATATCTTATAAGGATATTTCTACCAAAATGTTTAAATGACTACAATATAAAGATATACATCAGTAATTAAAAATCTCAGTATTTTTATCCATTTATTTATCTAAGAGCCATCTCTCTTTATAAATGCTAAAAACCCACAATACTACATCTGTATTACACACATACTCCTTACTTCCATGTTGCACTGCACGCCACTTAATACCTGCAATTTTCCTATCTTCAAACTTCAACTCTCAAACCACAACAAACTTTTGACTCCTCAGCACTCTGAATATATTTACTGAAAATGAAAAATAGCTTAATTCCTCTGTCCTTTCTCACCTCAAACCCAAAACCTTAAAGATGCTATCTAGCCACAGTTTAACATAAGAATATGATGTAAATATTGACATATGGTATAGTAACATCAAGTCTCCAGTGTTGAAATGACTACCAAGGGCATAGAAAGAACCTAGCTAATATGTAATTGGATTTACATTGATTGAGCATCTACTGAAAAGAAAGTTAGTGCACTTGAATATGTTTACAGGGTCCTAGCTATTTTACTCATTTGATTTACAATTCCTTAATCTTAGGCATATATATATATTTTTTTGATACTTTAGGCATTTGGAAGTCACCCAATTTTTAAGTCCTTCATCTCTTGATTTGTTCTCCTATTGACAAACTTAGTTAAGAATTCATAGATATCAGTATTTATTTATTTATTTATTTATTTATTTATTTATTTATTTATTTATTTAAATATTTACCTATTTATTTGAGAGTTAGAGAGAGAGAGAAAGGGAGAGAGAGAGATAGGGAGAGAAAGTCTCAAGTAGGCTCCATGCTGAGCACAGAGCCCGATGTGGGGCTTGATCCCACAACCCAGAGGTCATGACCTAAGCTGAAACCAAGAGTTGGAAGCTTAACTGACTGCACCACCCAGGCATCCAAATTTCAGTATCTATATCAAGTTTTCTACTTGTTCATCTGAAAAATGGAGGTGCTAAACAAAAGCATAATTTAAGGTTCCTTTGAATGTGAGGTCCTGAATAAACAGTCCTGCTATTGGGCATTCTCTAGCCTCAGTATTCCTGCAACAGAACCAAAGTGAGTTTGTTGCTTGACAAGTCCAGTTGCTGCACAAGGGAAAAGTTTATTTGCAACAAATAAGGAGGGGCGCCTGGGTGGTTAAGACTTCTGCCTTTGGCCCAGGTCATGATTTCCGGGTCCTAGGTTCAAAACCCGCATTGGGCTCCCTGCTCAGCAGGGAGCTTGCTTCCTCCTCTCTCTCTCTGCCTGCCTCTCTGCCTACTTGTGATCTCTCTCTTTCTGTCGAATAAATAAACAAAATATTTAAAAAATAAACAAACAATAAACAAATAAGGAGATCATAGGGAATGGCTTCCAAAACCATGACTCTCCAGAGAGTGTGAGTGGATTCCTTTTGTTTCAGGTTATGATGAATATTTAGATAGGGAAGGCTTCTCTTGTATGCTGAGGTGGGCATAAGGTCACACATGGGGCTTAAGGAAACATGCTTGATTGTATGTTATGCAAATGAGGGTGAGGCTCCTCCTTGGGCAGAGATTTTAGTACTATAGGCTATAAAGACAATTGCTGGTCATTTCAGGGGGTCACTCCATGGTCCATCTGCGGGGGCAGGAGACAGGGGTTTAACTCAACAACTCTGGGTGGTCTGGGCCCTTGGGGAAGTCTTGTCAGAGTAGTCGTCATCACCTGATGGGTGGTTTCACATTTCATTGTCTGAGTTAAGAGTTAAGCTGGAAAGAAGAGCTTAAGGAAAATTTTAAGACAAGGAATAGTGAGTACAAGGGGGTGGACAGTAAAGGCCAGGTCTTGGGGTCTAGCTGGTGACATGTCCTCTGCTTCCTCTATTAAGGTAAAAACTAAGACATCTTGTTTCTGTGATACAATCTATTTTTTTGTTGTTTCTGTAAAAGCACTTTACTTTTAGGATGAATTTTGCTAGAGAAATCAAGCAATGGAATGCCTGAGGAGGAAGAAACAGTGTTTTCCATGAAGACACTAGCAGCAAGCCCTGTTTCTCTGAAACAGATTAAGGATGTTAAGCAGAGGAGAGATGCATTATTATCTTTTGCAATTAGAAAGAGTAAATACTTTTCCCAAGGTCACAAAGCCAATAATCATTAAAATCAGGATTTTAATCCAGGCTGTCTCTGTTTACTTTGCAATGTTGTAGGATTTTCAATTAAAATAAGGAACACCTTACAGATAATAATTTCCAACAGGCTAAAGAAGGCATGCAACCTCTACTGCATCATTTTTAAAGTGTTCTGTTAACAACTTGTTTGGGCATTTAACGGCCATCTATTACTCATTAATTTTAATAAATTAGGATTCTCTGTGCCTAGGTATCTTTTAACTTGTAGGGAAACTATATTCCTCAGTGGTTCATTACTAGCCATCACTTGATACCACGTAAACAAGTAACCATTTGCATGCCGTACATTCTGTGTGTCCCATGCCTTTATCTAGGTGTGCAGAATCCATCACAACAAGACATTATTATACATAACTTGTTTCTTTTCTTAAATGTTAACAGAAATAGCAATTTCCATGAAATATAAAGGAATAACATTTTATGTAACATTCTGAATATCACATATAAATTCATGATTCTCAGCATCATTCAACATCAGGGACAGGCATTGTACTCAAGATAGCAATCAGAGTAAAGGAAAGGATATGAGAATCAGAAAAATGCCAAAAAGATGACTGAAAGGAAATTCATTTGCTTTTGAGAGAAAGGAAAAACACTGAGTCGAAAAGAACCCACATATCACACATAGGAAATTTTATTTGCGTAATATATGTGCAAAGCTGTTTACACAGATAAAGTTAAAGAGATATTTGGGAATGGTAGGCTCCATTTTATGCCAGGTATGCTAGTGCCTACCTCATAGGCTTGTTGTAAAATTAAATGAGAATGCATAGAAAGCACTTATCACATTGCCAGGCTCATATTACGCACTCAATAAATGCTAACTCTCATGATTTTTTATGGTGATCATTATTCTGAAAGCCCAGGATGAACAATTTGGAGGTATGTGCATTAATGAATTAATGAAACAAATAGAAATGTTTATATCCTCAAAATTTTTATTGAATCTGCATGGTAGTTATCTAGACAATTCAGTTCAGAATGTTCACTGGGGACGGGGATTATTTGGTTTGGCTGTCATACACTGAGATAATTAGTTGGACAGTTGACAAATTTCTCTCTTCTTTTATACCAGGCAGCAGCCTGGAATAGATTTGTAATAATAGAACCCATGGACTTTCTACTGCTAATTAAAAAAAAAAAATAGGTATATATGTTTTCCTGAAAAAAAAAAAAAAGAATTAGAAACTGCATGATGCTTTTATTTCCTAGAAAGGAAACAGAAATCACATAAATCTGACCGTGTATTGTAATTGTTAGTTCTATGTAATGAAAGTCTTAAAAAAAGTAAGAGTATATTGATTTTGTCCGTACATGAAGGTCAGAATCTTCAAACTGTGTATATTCTGAGAATCTGAGGATGTGGTGAGAAAAAAAGTCGCCTTTTGAATGTGTGGCTGATGAGAACAGGGTGGCAGCATGGTCATTTGGATCACCCAGTTATTTTTCTCAGCTAAAATTTTACAATTGTCATTAAGGCTTATACATTACTTTCTTGTGAAATTAATTTGGTTATATCAGTTCCCCAGGCCCTACTTATTCCTAGTCAATTGGAAAATTGGGCTCTCCTGTAGCTGGGAAGCTGAGATATAGATTCAGAGTCAACTGCCTAGTTATTGTCCGCCCCCACCCCAACAAACACACAGTTAGAAAATAAGCCTCTTACTGCCGCATACAGCAGACACGTGGTTTCCTTCATGAAGGCTTGGGGCTGTCAATCACAGGGCAACTAGACCTGAGTGGGAGCATCCTAGGTCAGCAGCAGGTTTGGAATGTTTTCTCTTTGCAGTTATTATAGAAAAGACAAATTGGGCAATTGACCAACTCCCTGCAGAAAAGACAGCTCTCACCCTGTGGGGAAAACCAGGGAGGCAGAAGGACCTGAAGCCAGGTAAATTGCCTGCAAAGTGGCTCCAGCCATTTGAGGCTGGAGCGTAACATTCCAGGGGCTTTTGGCCTGATAAACTACTTAAATGCTGCAGGAACAGAAACGTGTTTTATCTAAGCCCCTGTAGTTTTTAATTCCCCTTGTACATTACTTGTTCCTCTTTATTCTCCCTATTAATTTAGAAAAAAAAATTCTTTTGAAAATCCTGTTCTTGTCTCTGATCCATTTTGGGGAAGTAAAAAAATAAGATTTTTTTTTTCTTTTCACAAATAGACTGATACTGCGAAATTTTTTTTAAGGGAGATTTTTTATAATCCAGGGGCTAAGAGAGGATAATGACAGATGGGTTCCATGTGTGTGAACCTCAAGAAGGTGTCACTTAAGGGGAGATAGAAGTTGGTGACTCTTGTTCGGCTAAGTCTCTCCCCCAGTGAATAATTTAGAGGAACCGATTTTGATCTGGTGGGGAGGAAAAGCATCCTTTGCTCTATGGTCCTTCTAGCTGGACTTAGGATCAAATTGATATGAAACAGATGAACAAGAGGAAATCAAATTTAATAGGCATACATACAAGGAATCCACATAGACATGAGATTCCAAAGACAATGAGGCAACATGGAGCTTCTCTGAGCTAAAGGGAGGGGCAGGGCCTGAGGATACAGAGGGGGGAAGCTCAGTTAGTATGGTGAAAGGAGATGTTTGGAAAAGCAAGGCTGCCCTATTATGTAGATGAGCTCCTGAAGTAAAGAGGGGCGGTCTCCATAGCTGTATTCCTGTTGCAGGCTCTCCTTTCCAATGTGAATTTAGGCAATTGTGGGGAAGGCGGAGAGCTTTTCCTGCATCTGCTGGGTTTTAATTACTTTTAACTTGAAATAATCTTTGTGCCAATGTGGCATATTCTGGGTTTCTCATGCACTCCTTTGGATCTTTTCAAAGGAGTCCTGTGCAATTGCTAGAGAGTCTGCCTCTCAACTAGAGTTTAACAATAGTTTGTGTATTGTGTGTGTGCAACATGTATGTCTGTGTATTCGTGTTATGTTAATAGCTTTCAGAAACTGTGAGTATAACTCAAAGTGTGATAGCTTGAGAACCAAAATACTGAATTCAAATGCTAGTTCTACTTCTCTAGAGTACAGTTTTTCTCAGTAAAGTGAGAATAATAACAGAATATAACTAACAAGTTAGGTAAGATTATTAAAAAATGTATTTCTCATAAAGAACTTTTAACTGCTTGACACAAATAAGTTCACAAGAACTAGTATTATTATTATTACTTATGAACCTGTTTAGTTATCTAAGAATTTTATTACATCGTTAACAATTTTTAGCTATTTAATTGCACTTTAAGCAAATTTGTTCATTAATATAAACCTGAAAATACCAAGCTGTTATGTAAATCTCACCATGCAAATGGTGAACATCATTTTTAACTGAATATAGGATTGTCAGTTTCAGTAATTACAGGACAAAATTCAACAACTACAAAATCATAAAAATGGGGGGGTTGCTGTCTTAAGGAATAACAGTACTAAGTGAAGAATTGTGGGGCTAACAACTGAAAAAAAAAAAAAAACCAAAATCATGAGCTTCACATTTGACACAACTTAATTATTCTCCCTAGGGGTCCCTGCCAATCTAGAAGAAGGAGAGAAGATAAACAGGGTTGTTGCTGTTTGTACAGCATTAGGAGAATAAAACCCTGCAAATGCCCAGGACAGGATGGGGCTGATAATCTTCCCACACTTTGCAAAAAATTCTAAAGGGATTACCATAGCAGTTAAGGTGGACAAGCCATAGGCCAGCTCTTCTGGGCAAAGAACCCCATCTTCAAATCACCTCAGGGACTAAAATTGAATTGGATTTCCCAGGGACTTCTACCGCATCTCGAAGATCAAATCGTAAATCCTCTTTAATAATAGTAATAATAATAATAATAAAATCCTCATTTAATAACAATAATACTATAATTTTTTTTTAAGATTTTATTTTTCTATTTTAGAGAGAGAGAAAAGACACAAGAGTGGGATGAGGGGCCGAGAGAAGTAGACTCCCACTGAGCACGGAGCCAGATACAGGGCTTGATCCCTGGACTCCAGGATCATAGCCTGAGCCTTTCATAAACTGACTGAGTCACCCAGGCACCCCAACAATAACACTATTATCGATATTAACAATGTAGGAGAAAGGGGAACATTCTTATTCTGGTAAAGAGTTACTATTAAAAAAAAAGTAAATACCTACATAATTGTAAAATGTTGAAAAATATCTCTGAGGTTTCTATCAAACACTCTACAGGAGATTCTAGCCAGTAAAAAAAGAAAAAAAAAAGACAAGGAAAAGAAAAAAAGTTATAAGACTGGGAAAGGAAAAAATAATCTCACTATTGGCAAGTGAAATATTTGTTTATGTAGAAAATTCAAATGGAATTACTGATATATTAAAATTGAAAAATGAGTTTAACAAGTTTGCTAGATACAAAGTCAATATGAAATATTAAAATGTATTTATATGAACCAGCCAACAATTGTTAAAAAAAATAGGTAATACTTATAATGGCATAAGATTACCTAACATGTAGAAATATATGTAACAGAGATATAAAAAACTAGGAAGTCACAATAAAATTTTAGTGAGAGAGTTGAAAGACACACATAAAAGAAGAAAACACAGTTGCTTATGGATTGGAAAAATGGATAATGAAAATTTGTCAATTATCTCTCAAATTTATCTAGGGTCAGTCAGCCCCAACCAAAGTCACTGCACAACTATATATAGAAATTAATCAGCTGGAAAAAATAAAAGAAATTTATCAGCTGATATAAAGTTTTACATAAATTACAAATGACCAAGAATGTCTAGATGCTTTAGAGGAAGAGTGAAGGGAAAGAACTTGTTAAAAAGTCTGACAGTAGCACTGACACAATGATAAACAAATAGGCCAAATTAAATGAAAAAGAGATAAGAAACAGTTCATGTATAAATAGATTTAATTGCTAACAGAGGGGGTAGTGCACAGCAAAATCTGTCTTTTTAATAGCTGGTGCTCAGTGAATTGAATATTACAATGTTAATATTAATGAAATGTGGATTAAAGATGAAATGTGGGTTTTTAAAATGATAATTCATAGAGTTGTGCACTTTTATTTTGCCTAATTTTATGTATGTCTTGATACTTTAAGTAAAAAGAATTGCTTAGTCAAAACAAAAAAAAAGTGATCCTGAGTCTTTTCGGGGGAGCCAGAACCATGCTATAAAATTATATGTTTTGGGGGCACCTGGGTGGCTCTGTGGGTTAAAGCCTCTGCCTTCAGCTCAGGTCATGATCTCAGGGTCCTGGGATTGAGGCCCACATAGGGCTCCGTGCTCAGCAGGGAGCCTACTTCCTCCTCTTTCTCTGCCTGCCTCTCTGCCTTCTTATAATCACTCTCTGTCAAATAAATAAATAAAATCTTTAAAAAAATTATATGTTTAAACCTGATTATCCAGCCTTAGCAAGAGTAGTTATCCAGCCTGTATAATTAACTATTACATAAACAAATCAAAATAGGAAAAAAAAAGAATTATTTAAAGATAAAGCCTTTCAAAAATACATGACATTGACACCTGAGATAGTTTCACAAACAAAAAAATCTTTTCAAGGATTCATTGTATTTTGTTGAGAATGTATTTGAAAAAATGGAAAAATAGATGAAATTCAGCTAACAATCTGTATCTAAATTTTTTTAATGCTAAAATATAGAAGAAGAAAAAGAATTGGTAAATGTCAGGTAGTTAAAAGAAGGTCTGATAGTAGGAGTTCTTTCAATAGAACCCAAATGAAAGGTAGCAAAATAGAAGTGGTTTTCTTCGATACAATACAATTTAATTCAATTGAATAGACTTATTTTGAGTGATTGTGTATAAAGCCCTGTGCTAAGTGATATTTTTCCATAATGGAGATTTACAACTATTTTATTTTGGAATCTTCACCCAATTTTCCCTCAAACCGATGTTCTTATTTTTTATAAACTATAGGAAAATTCTTATTTTGATGGTTACATTTAGTGATTATATATATTTGGAAGAGATAACTTGTCAAGACACAAATTAATCAGAGAAATTGAAGGTACTGTATTTGGCAATAATACAGATACTTATGTAATGTTTCATCTCTTAATAGCTTTAAGCTGTATTAGTGTTTTTTTAGGGGTCTATGTATATATTGCATTTTAAGAAAACATCAGCTGGGAAAAAAATTCTTCCTATGTTCATTTCATTTACATTTTTATTTATTCACTGTAATGCCTGGCTATTTGTTTTTGTTTTTCCTTTTCTCTCTATTCTCTCTTTTCTTTGGGGTGATGGGGCATTTTCTTAAAAGTATCAGACCAAAAATAGAGATTCTTTTTCATATTCTTTTTTTTTTTTAGATTTTATTTTTATTTATTTGACAGAGAGAGATCACAAGTAGGCAGAGAGGCAGGAAGAGAAAAGGGGGAAGCAGGCTCCCTGCTGAGCAGAGAGCCCAATGCGGGCCTCGATCCCAGGACCCTGAGATCATGACCTGAGCTGAAGGCAGAGGCTTAACCCACTGAGCCACCCAGGCACCCCAAGATTCTTTTTCATATTCTTAAGAAAAGTTTGATGAATATACATCAGCAACCATTATTCATAATGAAAACTACATGAATATTACTCTAGGTTATGGGTATACTTTTGGATATCAGTTAGTATAGTGGTAAACTGAATAAAATCACATTTCAAATTTAAAGTCAATTATGGTAACAAAATAAATAGTAAATGCCTTGCTTATTTATACTTCTCAAGTGAAAAATAACAAGTCCATCAATAAATGGATACAGAAGTAGTATATAATACATAGATGATGGAACAGACTAGGAAGCCCAGAAATAAAGTCACGATTAATCCTTGACAAAGAAGGAAAGAATATGCAGTAAGAAAAAGACAGTCTCTTCAAAAAATGATGGTGGGAAATAGGATGGCAACATGCAAAAGGATGAGACTGGACCACTTTCTTAGACCATACACAAAAATAAGTTAAAAATTAATTAAAGACCTAAATGTGAGACCCAAAACCATTAGAATACTAAAGGAGAATATAGGCAGTAACCTTCTTGACATAAGCCATAGCAACTTCTTACAAGGTGTCTCCTGAGGGAAGGTAAACAAAAGCAAAAATAAACTATTGAGACTTCATTAAAATAAAAACTTCTGCACAATGAAGGAAACATTCAACAAAACTAAAAGAAAACCTACTGAATGGGAGAAAATATTTGCAAATGACATCTCCAATAACGGGTTTGTATCCAAAATATATAAAGAACTGATACAATTCAACTGCCAAAAAGCAAATAATACAATTGAAAATGGGCAGAAGGGCACCTGAGTGGCTTCTTGATTAAGCATCTGACTCTTGATTTCAGTTCAGGTCATAATCTCAGGGTGGGGAGATGGAGCCTTGTGTTGGGCTCTGTGCTCAGCAGGGAGTCTGCTTGACATTCTCTCTCTCCCTCTGCTCCTCCTGCTGCTTGTACACATTCACTATCTCAAATAAATAAGTACATCTTTAAAAAAATAATAAAAATGGGCTGAAGACATGAACAGACATTTCTCCAAAGAAGACATCCAGATGACCAAAAGACACATGAAATTATGCTCAACATCACTTATCATTAGGTTAATGCAAATCAAAACCACAATGAGCTATCACCTCATACCTGTGAGAATGGCTAAAATCAAAAATGCTGTAAAGCACAAGTTTAGGCGAGGATGTGGAGAAAAGGGAACCCTCTTGTACGGTTAATAGGTATGCAAACTGGTGCATCCATTGTGGAAAACAGTATGGAGGTTCCCCCAAAAAAATAAAAATAGAAATACACTATGATTCAGTAATTGGATTACTTGGTATATACCCAAAGAATATGAAAACACTAATTTGAAGGGATCTACACACCCCTATGTTTATTGCAACATTATTTATAATAACCAAATTATAAAGCAGCCCAAGTGTCCACTGATAGATGAATGGATAAAGAAGATGTGATATATGTATGTACACTGTGGAATATTATTCAGCCATAAAAACTGAAACCTTTCCATTTTCAATGACATGGATGGATCTAAGGAATACAGTACTAAGTGAATGAAGCCAGTCAGAGAAAGAAAAATACCATATGATTTCATTTATATGCAGAATTTAAGAAACAAAACAAATGAACAAAGGAAAAGAGAGAGAGAGAGAGAGAGAAACCAAAAAACAGACTCTTAACTATAATGTACAAACTGGTAGTTACCAGAGGGGAAGTAGGTGGGAGGATGGGTGAAATAGGTGAAGGGGTTTAAGAGTACGCTTACCATGATGAGCACTCAATAATATATGAAATTATCAAATCATTCTATTGAACACTTTAAACTAATAGAAAACTGTATGTTAACTACACTGGGATTAAAAAAAATTAAATAATAAAAACTAAAATCTCATGTTTAAAAATGATGTGGTATATATATGTGTGTGTATGTATATAAAATACTAAAATAAAATATGAAATATATTCAGCCATGAGAGAGAAATCCTATAACTTATGACATGTATGAACCTTGAGGGCATTATGTCAACTGAGATAAACCAGACAGAGAAAGACAAATAAAGTATGGCATCACTTACCTGTGAAATCTTAAAAATCCAGATTCATATAGAGTAAAATGATGGTTATCAGGTGGTTATGGGGTGGAAGAATTAAAGAGATATTGATCAAAGTACAGTTAGAACTGTAATCAAATCAAATCAAATAAGTTCTGGGGCTCTAATGTAAGACATGGTGACATATTTAACACTGTATTGCATAACTGAAACGTGCTTAGAGGATAGAATTTAAATTTTCTCACACAGAAAAAGTTATGGCTGGTGGCACAGGTGTGGCTCAGTTGGTTAAGCATCTGCCTTTGGCTCAGGTCATGACCTGGGATCAAGTCCCACATTGGGCTTTCTGCTCAGAAGGGATTCTGCTTCTCCATCTCTCTCAACCTCTCTGTGTGATTGCTCTCTCTCTCTCTTTCTCTCTCTCTCTCTCTCTCTCCAAAAAATAAATAAATCTTAAAAAAATCTGGTGGCTGTATTAATTAATGAAACCAAAAGAATCCTTTCCCAAGGTGTGTATATGTGTATGTATACACACACACACACACACACACACATATACATACATATGTACATATATATATACCTATATATACACACCAATGTATACTCTAAATATCTTAAAATATTATACATCAATTTTACCTCAATAAAACTGATTTTTTTAAAAAAGTATAAAATAATTATTTACAGATTCGAACAATTATTGCTATTTTCTTTCTTTTTTTATTTTGAGAGAGAGAAAGTGAGAAAGAGCATGAGAGGGGATGTCAGAGGAAGAAACAGACTCCGCACGGAGCTGGGAGCCCAATGCAGAACTTGATCTTGGGACTCCAGGATCTTGACCCGAGCCGAAGGCTGTTGCTTAACCAACTGAGCCACCCAGGCACCCAATTACTGCTATTTTCAAAAGAGACAATACTAAAGACAAGTTGGTCATTCAACCCTCGCTGATTTCTGCAAATTCTCATGCTTCTCTTAAAAAATTTATTCAGAGAGAATTGATTTTTTTAGTGCTGTTATACTTAATCAAAAGAGAGAAGAAATTTTATATTAAGTAGCTGTTTATTTTTCAAACTTCCATCTGTGTGTAAGCAGTCATTTATCAATACAGAAAGTTTGTATAAAGACCACATTAAAACATGGAATATAATCACTATTGGATTTCTTTAACATTTCCTCTTTCCAGACAGGAGTATTCTGTGGTGTGCTTTATGAGGATCATATTATTCTATCTTACTATAATTGCTTCTACATTTAGTTCAAGATATCAGGTTTTTTGAACCTCAGGAGTCTGTCCCTGATTCAAATGGTACAGTGCTTTAGATATACTTCCACAGGTTGTGAGACATGGTTCTAAACTGGTCCTCAATGCCTAAAATAAGTTCAAATCATCTCTTTTTTCCTTCCCCATTCCTCTTGCTCTTTTTTTCTCTCTTCCACTAACCATTCAGTTCTCTTGCTCTTCATCTTTTTTCTGGTTTTCCATATAACTTTCTATTTTATAATTATTTCTATTTCTGTTTCTCCTCCACTCATTCAATCTAAACTCTTGAGTCATTGCCTATGAATCTAATTTTATTGTTTAAGTCATCAGTCTATACTGATGTGACACTGTTTAAGTCTATACTGGTGTGACACTGTATACGAAATTTATGAACAGAGCTGTATTTTTCAAATACTCAGGAACCATTTATTCTAACTGGTATTCTCCAGAGAAACAGAACCTAGAGGAAGGCCTCCAAACCTCCTATACAGAAGTCAGAAAGTAGGAAGTGGCAAAGTTCTGGGTATTATGAATTAGAAGCATCGTTATTAGGAAAAGAAAGAGATCATGGGATTTTCATATTTCTGCCAAGATTTACAAACTCTGAAGCCTCTACCTATAATCTGCTTCTGGATTCATCAGGATTAATCCAAGCATGCCACTTATCTCAATATATTTTAGTAACCCCTAGGATCCCCAAATCTGTGGTTATCTCTCATGACCTGGACACTCACACCTATGGAATTTTCTTAATCTTACCCTATGTCACACCCTCTCTGATTCACATATCTCTCCATGTGTCCCCCGGGCTTAAGGCATGTCATCTACAAAATCCCCTACAGCTTGGAACTCTTCTCTGAACTTTTCTTCTATTGTGTTCTAACCTACACTGAATGAGTAAAGGGAAGAATGTCTAAGGGGCTCAGGAATTGAGACAGTCTGTTGAGCAAAACTTTCTTTCTTCCTCTTTGTTTTTCCCTATGAATTCTTTGTTTAAATGAAATGAGACTCTTATGGCATAGCCTTATATAATATAGCAAAGTTTAAAGTGTTGGTTGAAGCTGTGCAGATAATCTTGTTTGAACACTTTGGGTATATTTAACATGTTTTGAAAAGCAATAGTTTAAACAAATTTGCCTTATAAGAAAAAGCTAGATGAAGTTCTATACTACAACTGTCAATCTTTAAGGAATGACTTAACAATGATATACAACTCTTTAAGGAAATATTAGAGACTGCTAAATTATGTTTCCTTATTTTCATCATGGACATGAGGCCCAGATTTAACCTGGAGCACAATAAATTTAGGTTTATCATTAAGCAATCCAAAAATTGCATTGATAGAGAATGGACTCTGCCTAATATTTAAAAAAAACAAAAACAAACAAACCAAAAAAACCTAAAACTACTAGATCACTAATAATACCTGAATCCAAAACCAAACCAAAACAAAATGATTCTACATGATTGATAAAATTTAAACTGTTAAATCTTAACTTTGGTGTACTTGGAGCCAAGTATAAAGAACACTGATTTGTATACTGTGAATAGAGCATGTTAAGGGATTTATAAAACTTTTTTGGGGGGAGTTGGGGAAAGCCTTCTTGAAGCATTCTCCAAGCAAGTGATAACTTAAAAATCCAAAATAATATCTACCTGAGAGCAGAAATTCAAGATGTGTAATTGGGTCATCCAATAGAATCAAGAGAATTGTTAACAAAACATTCCCTGAAGCAATGTGGATTGTACAGTTCACAATATGATGGACTGAGCACAGAAGGAGTCCACTTTTGTTCTGTAAAATAGTCTGCCAAGGTGCTCAACATAAGCAAGAGGGTTATTTTATTAGTGACATTATCTTTTAAAATCATCAGTGTGCTCTCACATACGTGAGCTGAAAGCCCTTGTAAGCCTTTCCAGGAAGGCAAAGTTTAGCCAATTGAGAGGTTGACATTCACTCCAGCAGCATAAAGTAGATGGTAGATAAATGAGTCAAACCAGTGCCTTCAGCAAATTCCAGCTAACTATTCAGTTATAATTAGTGCTTGGGAAACACCATCCATGTTCGGCTCTGACAGGGAAAGTTTTCAATGTTTTTTCTTAAAAAAAAAAAAGAAGAAGAAGAAGACTGCCTTTTTTTGGTCATAGTTGTAAAATGTGTGTGTCCAAAAATCCTGTCACTCATGAAGTCTCTGGATCTGTCAGAGAAACTTCAGGTATTTTCAGGCTGTTAATGAATAGGCCTCCATATCTGTCTCTTGCACCTGAAGTCAGATGCCACAGTTAATGTGCACTGAGTATGATAGTATGTTCCAACAGAGTATACAAGACACTCCAATAGAAGCGCCCCACTGTCCTTTCAGAACCAATGAACATCAGGAACCTGAGGTGGTTTTCTATGTATTTCCAACTCAACTGACTGAGAAGTGAATAATTCAGTCAGCCCGTTTTACATGACATTTGTTCTAGTATTATACAGACAATAGCTTAAAATAAAAATTGGGATATATTGCTGTGCAATGCTACCTAGCTATTTTAATTACTTAACCATAAATTTTGTTTAATGTTTAATAAATACGAAATTTATGAACAGAGCTGTATTTTTCAAATACTCAGGAACCATATATTCTAACTGGTATTCTCCAGAGAAACAGAACCTAGAGGAAGGCCTCCAAGCCTCCTATACAGAAGTCAATATTCCATTATTTATGCATATAATTTTCTCAGTCCTAGTTTTATTACTCTAATGCCAGAATCCAAAATAAGTAAGAGTTTGCCTCTGTCATTGAGCTAAGAGTTTGTTATATAAGAAAACAATTAGACAAGTTTAACTCCATGATCAGAAACAACCATTATGGAAGAGGGAAATAAATATACAGTACACTATTTTGCTTATAGATAGAATGTGCCTGTGATGGTTAATTTTATGTGTCATTTTGGCTGGGACACTGTATCTAGATATTTGGTCAAATATTCTGGATGTTTCTTTGAAGGTGTTCTTGATATGAGATTAACATTTCACTAGGTAAACATTGAGTGAAGCAGATTGGCCTCCATAATGTGGGTGGGACTTATTGAAGCCCTTAAGAGAATATAATCTGACTTCTTCTCCTAAAGAGGAAGGAATTCTGCTAGTGGACTGCCTTTGGACTCAAACTCTATCTATAGCTATTCAATCAAAAGACATGAAGTGACTGATTTTTTTAAAAAAAACAAAAACCAAAACAAACAAACAAACAAAAAGACTCATCTATAAGATACTGTAAAGAGACTCACTTCAGTCTAAGGACATACACAGAATAAAGGTGAAAAGATGGAAAAAGATATTCCATGAAAATAGAAATGAAAAGATAGCTGGAATAGCTATGCTTACATATGACAAAACAGATTTTAAAACAAAGACTGTAATAAAAGACAAAGAAGAATATTACATAATGATAGTCTCAATATAACTAGAGGATATAACATTTGAAAGTATTTTATATACCCAACATAGGAGTACCTAAATATATAAAGTAAATATTAATAGATCTAATGGGAGAAATTGACACCATTACAATATTAGTAGGGGAATTTAATATCCCACTTACATCAATGGATATATCATCCGGATGGAAAATCAATAAGGAAACATTGGCTTTAAACAATTCATTAATTCATTAGACCAAATGGAGATATATATATATATATAGATATGTATATCTATCTATATATATGTATATATAGAGGGGGGGTACATTCCATCCATTAACAACAGAGTATATATTCTTCTCAAACATTCATGGAATATTCTCCAGGATGGATCATATGTTAGGCCACAAAATATGTCTCAGTAAGTTGAAAATGATTAAAATTACATCAAGCATCCTCTCTGACCAAAATTGTATGAAATTAGAAATCAATTGCAAGAAAAAAAGGAAAATCATAAACATCTAGAGGCTAAACAAAATGTGGCTAAACAACACTAAACAACCAATTGGTCAAAGAAGAAATCAAAGAGGAAATTAAAAAATCCCTTGAGACAAATGAAAATGGAAATACAACAATTGACAATCTATGAGATGTAGGAAAAGCAGTTCTAACAGGGAGGTTCATGGTAATACAGGCTTACCTCAAATTTACTTGAGAAAAATCTCAAATAAATTATCTAACTTAATACCTAAAACAATTAGAAAAAGAAGAACAAAGGAAGGTAATAATAAAGATCAGAGTGAAAATAAACGCAATAGAGAATTTAAAAAAATGACACACTTTTAGCTAGACTTATACCCCCATGGGAAAAAAAAAAGAAGAAGACAAATAAAATCAGAGAGGTTCCTGGCTGTCTCAGAGAGACAATGCAACTCTTGAAATTGGGGTGATGAGATCAAGCTGCATGTTGGTTGTAGAGATTACTTAAATAAATAAATAAATAAATAAATAAATAAATAAATAAATAAATAAATAATAAAAATAAAAAAAATTTAAAAAGGAAGTAGAATTGTTTAAAAAATAAATAAAATCAGAAAGGAAAGAAAAATTACAACTGATGCTATAGAATAACAAAGGATCATATGGGACTACTGTGAACAATTATGCATCAAACAATAGGACAACATAGAAGAAATGGATAATACATAGAAACATCCAAGATGAATCATAAAGAAACAGAATATTTGAATAGATTGATTACTAGTAAGGAGATTGACTCAGTAATAAAAAACCTCCCAACAGACAAAAGTCGAGCACATAGACAGCTTTACTAGTGAATTCTGCCAAACAGTCAAAGAAGAATTAATACCTTTTTTTCAAATTCTTCCAAATAATTGAAGAGGAGAGAATGTTTCCAAATTCATTTTACTAGCCAGAATTACTCTGATACTAAACCCAGACAAGGACATCACAAAAACAAAAACAAAAACAACCACCCAAAAAACAAACCAAAACAAAATTACAGGCCAACATCTCTGATGAACATAGGTGCAAAAGTTCTCCAAAAAATATTAGCATACCAAATTCAACAACATATTGAGAGGATCATACACAATGATTAAGTGGAGTTTACTTCAGGTATGCAAAGATGATTCAATATCCACAAATCAGACAATATCATATACCACATTAACAAAATGAAAGATAAAAATCATATGATCATCTTAGTAGATTTAGGAAAAGCTTTTGGCAACAATCAACACCCACTAATGTTAAAAACTCTCAACAAATTGTGTATAGAGGAAACATATCTCAACATAATAGAGACTGTATATGACAAAGCCACTGCTAATACCTTTTCCTCTAAGATCAAGAATAAGACAAGGATGTCCACTATTCCCACTTTTATTAAACATGTTGGAAGCCCTAGCCAGAGGAACTTGACAAGAAAAAGAAATAAAAGACATCCAAATTGGTAAGAAAAAAGTAAAACCCTCACTATTTGGAGATGACATGATACTATATACAGGAAATCCTAAGCACACCACATACACACATAACAGCCCTGTTAAAGTTAATAAATGAATTCACTAAGTTTTCAAGATACAAGATTGTTATACAGTAATCTGTTGCCATTTTATACACTAATAAGAAACTACCAAAGAATTTAAGAAAACGATCCCATTTACAACTGCATTAAAAAAAAAAAAACACCTGGTAATAAATTTAACCAAGGAGATAAAAGACCTGTACACTGAAAACTAGAAGCAATTGATGAAAGAAACTGAAGAAATCATAAATAAATGGAAACCTATTTCATGCTTATGGTTTAGAAGAAATAACATTGTTAAAATGTCCCTAAAACTCAAAGTAATCTGCAGATTCAGTGCAATCTCTATCAAAATTCCAATGGCATTTTTCACAGAACCAGAACAAATAATTCTAAAATTTAAATGGAACCACAAAAGACACCAGCCAAAGCAAACTTCAGAAAAAAGAACAAATCTAGAAATACCACATTCCCTGATTTCATATACAACAAAATTATAGTAATCAAAACAGTATGGTATTAATATGAGAACAGACACATAGATCAATGAAATAGAATAGAGAGCCCAGAAATAAACCCTCACGTATATGGTCAATTAATTAATAACAAAGAAGCTAAGAAAATACCATGGGGAATGGGCATTCTCTTCAATAAATCATCTTAGGAAAACTGGACAGCCACATGCAAAAGAATGAAATTTGATCCACTATCTTATGTCTTATAAAAAAACTAATTCAAAATGGATAAAAGATTTTAATGTAAGACCTGAAACTGTAAACAGAAGAAAACATGGGTGCCGAGCTCTTTGCCATCAGTCTTGGCATTCAGTTTTTGGATCTTAGTCCAAAAGCAAAAGCAACAAAAGCAAAATAAACAAATGGAACCACATCAAACTAAAAAGCTTCTTCACAGCAGGGAAAACCACCAACAAAATCAGATGACAACCTATTGAATGGGAGATATTATTTCCAAATTATATATCCAGTAAAGGGTTAATACCCAAACCATACAAAGAACACAAACAACTCAATAACAACAACAACAAAAAAAAAACAATCAGATTAAAAAAAAAAAAAGAGGCAGAGGATCTAAATAGACAATTTGGAAGACTGTTGATCTGGACGATTTAGAAGAAGACAATCTTGGAAGATTGTCTATTTTTCTTCTAAAAAAGAAGATATATAGATGGCCAACAGACATCATGAAAGATATTCAACATCATTAATTATTGGGAAAATGCAAATTAAAACCACAATGAGATATTATCTCATTCCTATTAGAAAAAGACAAGAAACAACAAATGTTGGACAAAATGTGAAGAAAAGGGTATCCTCATACTTTATTTGTGGAAAATTCCATTGAATCAGCCACTAGGGAAAATGGTATGCAGTTTCCTCAAAAGTTAAAAATATAAGTACATATGGTCCAGATATTCCACTTCTGGGTATTGAAATGAATGAAAATACTTACTTGAAAATATATATGCACCTCTATGCTTGTTGTAGCATTATTTACAACAACCAAGATATAAATAACTTTAGTATCTATCAGGGGATGAATGGATGATAAAGAGGTAATATATATAATGGAATAGTACTCAGCCATAAAAAATAAAATCTTGCTATTTTCAAAACACAAATGGACTTTAAGGGTATTATACTAAGTGAATAAGACAGAAACAAATATCATGTGATTTTCCTCACATATGGAATATTAGAAACAAAACAAAACTCAAAGATAGAACAGATAGGTGATTATCAGGGAAAGATAGTGGGGAGTGGATGAAATAGGTTCTGAAGGGAGTCAGTTGTATGATGAGGGATGGTAACTAGACTTACTGTGGTGATCACTTTGTCGTGTATACATATATTGAATACATGAATTCTATGTTGTACAACTGGAACGAATATAATGTTATATACCAATTTTACCTCAAAATAATATAAAAAATAATAGAGTGTTATAAAGATCATTAGCACAACTGTGAAACAAAATAAGGAGAAAAAGCTCTAATATGAACGTACTAGGAATTCCTAGAAGAAAAAAATTGAAATAGTATAAAAAAGATTTAATTGTATCCCATAAATGAATTATTCATGTTGTTGCTTTAATTCTTGCTGTTGGGTTTTATATTGTTACTGGGCACCAGAACCAGATTATGTTCTTCCCCCCTCCCTGAATTATGTTCTATACAAACCATACTTAGATATGCTGTAGATCCAGAAGGGCTGAAGTCCCAATTAGCCTGACATTTGAGAATGTAAACTAACTTTAGCTGAGCCTCTGTATGAACAGTCAGTTGTCAGTGAAAGTCCACAGTCAATTCATCTAGGAGTGTATTATCAAAGGCCATGTGTCTTTTAATGTTCAGTTAAGTTCATGTATCAGAAAGTATATTATATACAGCTTTGGATGGATTCATGACTGTGTCAGATAAAATATTCAATATGTGACTCACTATATGTGTCATCTTTGATTATCTTCCCATATTTCTCCTATACATCAGCCCAGTTAAATAAAAGTTAACTGGACAAGGTCCAAAAATGAGCATTATCAAATATATATATCACCTAAATATGAGATAATAAAAAACCAACAATGTGGTTGTCCTAATAGTGTCATGGTTCAGCAGTGGGTCCTAAATTAGGCATGGAACCATATTTCTGAGAACTAAAAGTCACCTTGCTGAATTTGTTAACTTCAGGCATAAGTTTTTATGTATAAAAAACATACAAATAAATAATTAAGTAAGGTTATATAACAAGAACTAGAAGAACTTCCATGATAAAACTAGATATATTTTTCCATAAATATATTTATGTGAGGTGTGGGATATTAAATCAACAAATATTTGAGTCACTTTGTTTTTTTTTTTTCTTTTAAGATTTTATTTATTTATTTCACAGTGGAAGAGAGATCACAAGTAGGCTAAGAGGCAGGCAGAGAGAGAGGAGGAAGCAGGCTCCCTGCTGAGCAGGGAGCCCGATACGGGGCTTGATGCGGGGCTCGATGCGGGGCTCGATGCGGGGCTCGATGCGGGGCTCGATCCCAGGAACCTGGGATCAAGACCTGAGCTGAAGGCAGAGGCTTTAACCCATTGAGCCACCCAAGCGCCCTTTTTCTTTCTTTTTTAAAGACACTTTGAGGGCGCCTGGGTGGCTCAGTGGGTTAAAGCCTCTGCCTTCGGCTCAGGTCATGATCTCAGGGTCCTGGGATTGAGGCCCGCATCGGGCTCCCTGCTCAGCGGGGAGCCTGCTTCCCCCTCTCTCTCTCTGCCTGCCTCTCTGCCTCCTTGTGATCTCTCTCCCTCTGTGAAAGAAAGAAATAAAATCTTTAAAAAAAAAAAAAAAAAAAGACACTTTGAATGCTATGTAGTGATACTGCATTTGTATAGTCACTCTTGAAACCCAAATATCTGGCTTATAATCATAGAGACAGCAACTGTATGTATATTAAAATTTGTAAATAACTAAATATTTATGTAAGAATTGATTTGTAAGAACTTCCTGGTTCGGGGTCTCTACCCTATAACCTTCTTTAGTCTACCTCATTGGGGAATCCTACCTCTGTTTTTCCTTCCTCGATCCATTTTCCAATCTTGGCTCTCTAAAGCTCAACTTCTTTTGTTATTCACTGTTCTTGCATTCTTCTATTACCTTCTTTCTTTGGAATTACTCTTCCCCCTTGATGGCTTTTTTTCCCCCCCACTAAACATTCAGGGACTTGCTCAACATTATATGTTCCTTGAATTATCATAGAGTTCAGGCTCTCATGCAATTTCTGGAACTTTGTAGTAGATTCCCAATTTTTATCCCTACATTAGCCTTACTATGCAACCCACTTTGTACAGACAGATATATTTTTTTATTTTTTTATTTTGTACAGACATATTTTTAAAACCCAACTCAAACTAATTCAGTTCTCCTGACAACCTTTAGTGTTTCCCACTTCTTACAGCACATATTTCAAATTTGATCATGGCACATAAAGCTCCACACCAACTGTCTGATTTCTACCTCTTTGGTCTTACCTCCCAAGCAGGTTCCTCCTGGCAATGTTTTATTTACTATGGCTTGTATAAGCCTGTGGAACCAGTTCAATCCGATCATTCGTAGCATTGTCCCCTTGAGAAAATAGATCAAGTATTCTAAAATAGTGACTTATAAATCACTTTTACTGTTTTATTTGTAGCATTATTAGTTAAACTTTAACCGTGTGTCCACTACCTATTGTATTTCTAAGAATTCTAAGATATTTTAGGGCCTCCACATACATAATGGAAGTTTTTCCCTGATCAAAAACTATTTTGAAAATATCCTAATATTATGAATTACTACAATACGAATAGTAAGAATTACAAATGCATCTCTGGAAATTTACATTCCCCAGCAATTGTAAGCTTTCAAGAGTTAAATTACTTTTTATTATGCTTGGTTTATTTACAAAATTTTTCAAAGTAGTAATAACTACTTCCACAACCCTCTTAGAAAAAGAAAAAAAAAGCTAAATCATTTCAGAACTTTTGAAAACTGATAAGGGAAATATTTGTAAGATACTTATTACCATAAAGAATAATTTTTAAAAAACTATACACAAATTAAAAACTATAAAATTGAATCCTCAAACAAATTTGACTTAAAAGACAGATCAGTATTTAATTCTTAAATACCACTCTATTTCATATTTTCATTGTTAAAATAGCATTGACACCTGCTCTAGAATTTAGCTTCTTCATTGTAAAATAGAATAACATAAATTTATTATTTACAATAAAAACTAGGAATAACTATTTAAGTCAGCAAAATCCTATATTAAATGAATATATAAAGCCAAATACAAAGCCATATAAACATCCTTTTCAAAATAAAACGCTAGCTTCAATATGTAATTGTATGAGATGCATTTGGAGAGGCTTGCTCAGACCATTTTCAAAATATGATAAACCATGGCTTAAGCCAGGAGGATAAAGAAAAGACTCTCCAAATTCCTGTATGTTAGACAACAGCTTAGACTGCCTGCTTATTTGTTACAGATCCACCCAAATCTAACTAAATAAATCTCTTTTAATAGCACAGTTTGATAACAGTTCTGACAAAGAAAACTGCCTTCAGCAACCACTGGCTGCCAAAGAATATTGCATTATTATAAGGTATTGGCCAAAAACATGGACTTAAAAAAAAGCAATTAATTGGTCTCATAAATCTACTTCTATTTTAATGCTAGAATTAACCATTTGATTAACCTATTTTATTAAAATAGGACATTCATATAATAGTTTCAGCTTAAGCCTTGGGACTTTCTTGCATATGAGTGCTGGCTTCTTTTTCAGCGAGTAGGCCCAAGATTATCCCACTACATCCAAATTCATTCAAACTTCAGCCAACCAGATATCCCTTTGAGCTTCAATCTCAAGTATTCATTTATTCAGCAAATATCCACAGACAGCTACTATGTGCCAGGCATTATGCTAGGCACCAGAGACATGTTATCAGCATTTGCCCAGGAACATGTCTCTCCAGGAACATTTATTTTATAAGCTATCCCACAGTAAAATGTTTCCGTGATCAATTTGTCTTGAGAAATGTTGTATATCCTACCACACTCCCAAATATTCAGAGTCTATTTTTTTAAATTTGAAAGCATTGCAAGATTGTGAAGTTAAAGACAAAACCACACATCTTAGAATGGCAAAAATCCAAAGCATTAACAACACCAAATCCTGGTCTATCATTCATTGCTGGTAGAAATGTGAATTGGTTCAGCCATTTTGGAAGACCATTTGGCAGGTTCTTACAAAACTAAACCTAGTCATATCGTTCAATTCAGCAATCACACTCCTTGGCATTTACCCAAATGAGCTGAAAGCTTAGGTCTACACAAAACCTACGCATGCATGTCTATAGCAGCTTTCTTCATAATTGCCAAATCTTGGAAGGAACAAAGATGTCCTTTAGTAGGACTAAACTGAGGTATAGGCAGACAATGAAGTATTATTCAGTACTAAAAAGAAATGAGTTATCAAGCCATAACAAGACATGGGATCTTAAATTCATATAACTAAGTGAAAAAAGCTAATCTGAAAAAACTACATAGTGTATAATTCACATTACATGACATTCTGGGAAAGGCAATGATACTAGAAAACACAAACTATGGAGACAGTAAAAAGATTAATGGTTTCTAGGGGTTAGTGGGGAGGGAAGTTTAGATAGGAAGGGTGTAGAGGAATTTTTTAGGGCAGTGAAACTATTTGGTATGATACTATAATGGTAAATACATGTCATTACACATTTGATAAAACCTACTGAATACGCAATACCAAGAGTGAAACCTAAAGTTAACTTAGGAGTCTGGGCCATGTGTCAGTGTAGGTTCATCAGTTCTAACAAATGTACCACTCTGGTGGGGTAGGTTGATAGCAAAGGAGCCTACGTATGTGTGGGGAGATCCATGTCTCTTCTCAGTTTTGCTGGGAACCTTAACCTGTTGTAAAAAGTAAAACCTGTTTTTTTAATTTTTTTTAAAGATTTTATTTATTTATTAGGCACAAAGAGAGAGAGATCACAAGTAGGCAGAGAGGCAGGCAGAGAGAGAGGAGGAAGCAGGCTCCCTGTTGAACAGAGAGCCCGATGCAGGACTGGATCCCAGGACCCTGAGATCATGACCTGAGCCGAAGGCAGAGGCTTTAACCCACTGAGCCACCCAGGTGCCCAAAAACTTTAATCTTACTTGATTATGTGACTTGTGTATCAGGAAATTATTACTATTCTTTAAGGAAAGCATAATCTCAATACATTTCAGGAACTCTTAGCCCATATGATTCATAAATGAATCAACAATGCAGTAAAGTAATTAAAACACTCAGAAATATCTGTTTCCAAAACAACCTACAAAGAAACAAAAACTACTCTAGCCAGTTATTTTGGCAAGTTGACTAGTCAAGGAAATCAAATTTCATCTTCCATTCACAGTAGATAAAACGGGAGCTATCTCTTGTGTCACATTTTAAACAAAAACTCATTTTTTTACAAACCTTTTTATTTAGAGTGAAGATTTGCATCAATATAGGTGATATTCTCCATTAAGTCACTTATTGAACAAACATTTTTTTAAAGCTCCAGATTTGTGTTGGCAAACATTTTCTGTTAAGGGCAAATTAGTAAATATAAGATGTGTGTGCTACTGAGGTCTGTCACAAATCACTTCTGCCACTGTGGTACGAAATGCAGTCACAGAACATACACAAATGAATGGGAGTAGCTTGTGCCAATAAAACTTGGTTTATAAAACAGGAAGCAGCTCAAGTTAGGCCTGAAGGCTGTGATTTTGTTACTCCCGATCTAGATGATAGGAATAAAAATTTTAAGGTTCCTGTTTTTAAGAATTTAGAATCTCATGAAGGAAATATAAGTCTGTATTTCATTATTTTAACTTTTATGGAATTGTGAAAGAGGAAATGTTGACCAAAGAAAAAAGACGCACAAGTGAGACATTTTTCTCATGCTCCCTGGGTGAGGAGTGGCTTATCATCGTACAGGTTGCTATTTTGTTAAATATTTGGTTGCTCAAAAGATCTGTACTTTTTTTTTTTTGCATATTATTCTGGAACGTATGGGACTACAGATGATGTTCATTAAGAACTCACCCACTCACCTCCTACTTTCTGTAACAACTTATGGTAGAAATATAATCAGAAGATATGATGAAAGGATGAGTGGGAGAGTCAGCAATTATACTCAGCTAAGGATACCCACAACAAAGGCAAAACCTACTATTGAAAAGTAACAGAGCTACAAAACAGAACAACCAACAATGAGGCCTAGAGGTGGAACAAGAGTAAGAGAGAAGAGCACCTGATATTCTCTAGGAGAAGACCGAATAGATTACAGCATGTGTTGCCTCAAGAGTCTCAGCTGGGGAGACAATGAGGTCATCACTTCCAAGATTTGGCCTTGGTAATTTTCTTAAAGTTACTTGCCTATAGGGTGCCTGGGTGGCTCAGTGGGTTAAAGCCTCTGCCTTCAGCTCAGATCATGATCCCAGTGTCCTGGGATTGAGGCCCGCATGGCATCGGGCTGCCTGCTCAGCAGGGAGCCTTCTTCCTCCTCTCTCTGCCTGCCTCTCTGCCTACCTGTGATCTCTCTCTCTCTCTCTCTGTGAAGTAAGTAAATTAAAAAAAATCTTAAAAAAAAAAAAAAGAAAGAGTTTCTTGCCTATAGTTACTTGCCTACTCCTGGGGGCAGTAGTCCAAAGTCTCTGGCTCAGAGGACCTGTTAAAACAACTTACACAACTGACCAGAGCTTTGAACAAGCATTTATGGAGCATTAGTATGATGGTTAATTTTGTGTGTTTACATGACCGGGTCAAGGGATGCCTAGACAGCTGGTAAGACTTCATTTCTGGGTATGTCTGTGAGGGTATTTCTGGAAAGGAGTATCATTTGGATAGTTAGGCTAAATAAATAGATTGTCCTCACCAGTAAACATCATCCATTTTGTTACAGGATGTTACTTGAATGGAAAAAAGAGGGCAAATTTGATTTTTTTTTCCTTGAGCTGGAACACCTGCCTTCTCCCACTCTTGGACATCAGTGCTCCTAATTCTTTCATCTTCAGATTTGGACTGGAACTAGACCACTGACTTCCTAGGTCTCTAGTTTGCAGGTAACTGAGGATGGGACTTCTTGGCCTCCATAATTGGGTGATCCAGTCCCTCATAATGAATCTTTCTCTATCTATCATCTGANATGGGACTTCTTGGCCTCCATAATTGGGTGATCCAGTCCCTCATAATGAATCTTTCTCTATCATCTGTTATCTATCTATCTATCTATCTATCTATCTATCTATCTATCTATCTATCATCACCTATATCCTATTTGTTCTATTTCTTTAGGGAATACTGACTAATACAACTGGATATGTTTATTTACCAGTAATAGTTGCTGTAGGGAATAGAAGAGAGAGTAAATAATTCAATTTCTGAAATATTTAAGTTGGGATTATAAGATATATAGTTGATTGAGATATATGAATGAGTGTTAAGCAGTTAAATAACATAACCCACAAAGCCCATCTCCTAGAAATCATCTTTTCCAAAAATAATAATATAATTCTACAAAACAAAGAGAAGATAAAAATTAAATAACATTTTAGTATATTTTTTGAAAGCTCAACTGGCAGTTAAGTTTGAAAATATGAATATTTATAAAGAAAGTATATGGTTGAGTTGAGAAATAAGGAACAGGAATGAGAATGAGAAAATACTTCATCATTTTTTAATTAAGAAATTTCCTGTTTTCAAATTTTACTGATTTATTATGTTATATGCAATAAACCCATAAGCTTCAATTCTTTGTGCTCATTCTATGGTTTTCTACCCCATGCACATGGAATGCCTTACTAGCTTTACTACCACTTAGTGGTAAGACCTATTGGTTGAAAGTAAATTCAATAGTAGGTAAGAGGCAGATGAAGGAATGTATTCCACTTCAACTTTAGGACAATATAGCTGATAATACTCCTTTCAGGTTCTTAGTACATTATCAAAGTAGACATTGTGATAAGCTTTATAGGTGAAAGTTTTAAAACAAAAATTGAAAGACAGATTTCAATATTTAAAAACATTATATTCTCAAACAAACCTTTTGAAATAATTGTACCTGTAAAATTGATTTATTGTTTGTTTGATCTTAAATACAAGATGTTTCTTTCTCTGGAAGTAAGTGAAGGGAGTAATCTCACTCTAATTGTGACTAAATTGTGAGGAGGCAGAACGTAGATGGATGGTAAATAAGCAGAACAAACCAATGGCAAAGCTGGTATTCAGAACTGGATTGCAAAACAGTTAATCAAAAGCAGTGACTTTTGTTAACAGGAACAAAGTCAACGTTATTCTGTGGTTTCTAAGAGGAATCTTCAACTAAAATAATCACGTAGGGTGTCATAGGATGCTCCATAACTTACATGACTATGGATATTAGTAATTTCAAAATAAAAAAAATCAAGAATGAACACAGTAATAAAAGAGGGATAGAATAATTATTTTTTGAGAGGAAAGCTTTAATATTCATCTCAAGCAGTGATGATAAAATGCTTCAAGAAACACTAGGAGCATTATGACCTTGCGTTAGTATCTCTTCTCTGGCAAAACAGAGTCAGGAAAACAGGTATGGGGGTTTCTTCTGCACACTGATACCAAATATAAGTTCACTGATAGAATTCTGTTGCTTGTAAGAAAATACCAATTAAAATGGAAAATGACAACATTGTAAGTGAATTAATTAATATGTGTGCAAATCATAAAAGCTTAAAATGGAAGCTCTTGAAAACACTTTAGAAATCACTTAATCCAGCGCCTGGGTGGCTCAGTGGGTTAAAGCCTCTGCCTTCAGCTCAGGTCATGATCTCGGGGTCTTGGGATCGAGGCCCACATCGGACTCTCTGCTCAGCAGGGAGCCTGCTTCCTCCTCTCTCTGCCTGCCTCTCTGCCTACTTGTGATCTCTCTCTCTCTCTGTCAAATAAATAAATAAAAATCTTAAAAACAAAAAAAGTTTTAAATTAAAAAAAAAGAAATCACTTAATCCAGCCCACTCATTTTTCAAATTAAAAAAAAATCAAGGAAGCTAAATTCTACTCAAATTTTTTCAATTCAACATATAACCTAGATCAAATGTATGAAACTTTGCAGACCTAATCTGAAATAATTATGGTTCCAAATATGTCCCCAATAGTCTCTATATGGTCCTTACAAGTGTTTTGTTACCGTTTTGAAAATAACCCAGATGTCCGTTGTTCTTATCTTCTCATACACCTTCATCTTTTTCATCTGTGTGTCCACTTCTATCTAAATAGAGTTCATCAACACTTTGAGTTGTCTTAAGAGAATTTACTCACACAAACAAAAATATTAGTAAGAGATATTCACTACATTCATTCAGTTAACAAACATTTACTTAAACCATCTGCTAAGTGCCAAGTATTATGTTAAGTGCTAGGGATAAATAATCAGCAAAAAGATCCATGGGCTTTGTCTGGATGGAGAGTATAACATAATGGAGGAGAAAGACTAATAGAATAAACAAGAAACCAAACCACATAAAGAACCATTAGTTCAGGGGCGAAGTACACATATATTTAATGAGGATAATTAATATGGTCAGGGAAAGCAAAGAATGGTTCCTTAAGGAATGAAAATTTAGTTGAGATTCTAAGAAACAGTCTGATTTAATTTTAAAAGCTGATGAATATGTTGGTATATCTATAATCAAAATGTGTAGTTTGAAGAACTGAAAGAAGACTTACAGCCAGCATGGATGGAAAATTAAGTGTAATATACTCTCAACAAAATACTATGTGGCATTCAAACTAGTGATCTATAGGTACATCCAAGAATATGAGTGGGCTTTTAGCTCTATATTATTAAGTAAAAAATTATTTGTATGTAACACATTCCTCTTTATGTCTTTTTACATTCTTTAAAAATGTAAACATCATCATTAGCTCACTGCTGTACAAAAATAGGCTTCTGGTGAGGTTTGGCTAGCAGGCAAAAATCTGTGCACATGTACAAATACACACACACACTAAGTTTCATGATAGTAATTGCCACATGTTGAAAGAATAGTGGGATGCGGAAAAAGAACAAAGATATGATTTAGAATGTGTTCGTGTTTTACTTCTTGAGTTGAATGATGAATTCAAAAGAGTTAATAATATTAAAGATTAAAAAATACAAAAAGAGAAAGCCATTCACCGACCAATAATGACAATATATTTTAAAATTTAAAAACACAGGTCATTTCAATTTTCACAGAAAATTCAATTGTAATGCAATTGAAATTAAAACATGAAGGATTAGTATTGTGCTGGTTGAGAGGTTGGCAAATTCTTAGAGGCCAGATCTTTAATCATGAATGAGTTCTGTGTGTCTTTATTTATGTATGTATGGATAGATGGATGGATTTCTAAATTAAGGTTTGCTTTGAATTCTCTTTTTAGATTGGGAATGGAGGGGGATGGTGGGGGAAGAGTGAAACTAAAAAATTTGTTTTTCTTTAAGATTATTCCCACTGCAGTATGAAAAACTCTTTGGAAAGAGCCAGTTGAGGATATATACTTACTATTTGAAGAAGCTATAGAAGAGGCCAAAGTAGATTTGATAGTATGTGAGGTAATGTAATCGTGGAAATGGGGAGGATTAAGCTGATATTTAAAGTATGTAAAATATCTTTACAATAGGTAAAATTTGTAAACTAATTGAATATGGACATTGAGGGTGAAAAGATTTCAAGAAAGACTATTAAACTTATGGTACGTGCAAAATTAAATACTTGGTAATGCTATTAAAACAATGTATGAGAGCTAGATTCAGGTAATAGTTTACTTATTCAACAATTTATTCAACATTTACTAAATATTGACTCGTGAGTCATCATTGTTCTAGGTACTAAGTTACTAACATAAACCAGATCTGCAAATTTTCTGCTTTCATAGAGTTCCCACTTTATTGAGAAGAGCAAGGTCACGAAGAAACATGCAAGCAGATATATAAGGTGGTTTAAATTCTATGTTACATAGAGGAAGTAAAACAACATAATGAAATAGGGAGGGAGGGGGGAAGCTAAGAAGCTATTTTAAACAGAAGATTCACAGATTTCTCTGAGAATGACACTTCAGCAGAGACCAGAATAGTAACATCATGAGTTTTGGTTTTAGATAATGTTCTCCTTGAGGTATCTTTGAGATATCCAAGATGAGAATGATCCAGTAAAGAAGTCAGAAAAGCAGTCTTGTGAGAGAAGCTCTACAGCCCTTGCAGAGGAGATCAAGGAGGCATTAACCTGTCACATCCCATAATATCTATGTTTAATTTATATACATTCTTCTCCTTTCTGCCTGCTTCTCTAAGATAGGGTTGTGAAATTTGGTAACTATAAATACAAAATGCCCAGTTAAATTTGGATTTCACCTAAATATGGATCATGTTTGTATGTACACCCATGCACTATTTGGGATATCCTTGTACATAAAATATTTAATAGTTATCTGAAATTCTAATTTTACTGGGGAGCCTATATTTTCTAGCTACCCTGCTCCAAGAAGTACTCAGCTTTCCTAACTCCCTTCTTCCCTTTTCCTTTCTCTCTCCTCTTTCCCTTCACCTTTCCTTTCCTTCCTCTTTTCCTTCCTTTCTTCTTCCCAAATTTTCCATTAGAGACTTTAAAATTCTCACTTCTTCACTGAACAGAGCACAGTGGTTCTGCCTCTTCTTGTCTTTTCTAGTATATGCACAGCTCTCCTTATCAGGTTGTGGATTAGAACAAAAACCAGCCAAGAAAAGACTCACCTTAGAAGTCAGTTGGAGTCTAAAATATATTTGCATATATATTTGCATATATGTAGGCGCAGGTCCCAATAAACCGTCAGTAGGTAGAACACAGGAACTCTTATCTGTCTCATCTATATTCCCTATATTGAACTATAGAAGGCAACAGAAAATACTTTTTAAACGATAAAAGCAGGAAATTTGCTGAAGTTATATAATATGTTACCAGCAATATTTATGTAGTAGTGTCTGTTTTCTCATCTTTAAAATGAGAGAGTTTAATAATAATGGTAGTAATAATAAAAATAATAACTAATATATTGGTTAATTACTACTTTCGAGACATCATATTAAACACTTAACTTGTATTAACCTAAAATTTCCTTTCACCTTTAACAATGTGTGATTCTTTGGTGTCACCACAATCTGAGATATAACAGAGCCTAACTGAGGAGAACTTGTAGATGTATTTAGTTTCATGGATGCCATTAATAATGTGCTGCAATTACATTTATTGAATGCCAAGCAAAAAGAGATTTTAAAGTTTCCATGATTTAGGGCACCTAACTGGCTCAGTCAGTAAAGCATACAAGTCTTGATCTCGGGGTGGTGTGTTCAAGCCCCACATTGGGTGTAGAGATTACTTAATCAAATCAAATCAAATTAAAAAAAATAAAGTTACGGGCGCCTGGGTTGCTCAGTGGGTTAAAGCCTCTGCCTTCGGCTCAGGTCGTGATCTCAGGGTCCTGGGATCGAGGCCCATATCAGGCTCTCTGCTCAGCAGGGAGCCTGCTTCTCCCTCTCTCTCTGCCTGCCTCTCTGCCTACTTATGATCTCTCTCTCTGTGTCAAATAAATAAAATCTTTAAAAATAAATAAATAAAGTTACCACAATCATCATAAAGTCAGAAACATTACTGAGAAAATTCTTAGCCATTTATATTATTTTCTCAGTTAATTCCCAAACTGGTTGAGGAAAACTTATACAATGTGTCATACCTTGGCAATTCTTCTCTGGAGTCATTCACAGACCTAACATTTCCTTTGGTATAACTGCAAGGTGTATGGTCGGTTGCATGAAACCACATGCTATGCAGATGTAGGAAAAATATGTTATTAATGGTATCAGTAAGAAACATACTTTAGAATTTATTTTTTCATACTTTAGAATTTAAAAACATTTGTTCTATGCAGTTTATTGAGCTTTACAAATATTTCATTAAGCAATATTACCCCTTCTGTCAGAGGGAGGTGACAATGTTGCAAATATTACAATAGACAGCTTTTGAAAGGCTATTCAGATAAGAAAAGAACACTGTAATACACAGCATGTGCAGTTAAGAGAATGAAGAATTAAATATAGCCACTTATGTTAAAAGGCTGTGATAAAGGCTATCTTGGCATTAGAGTAATTTGAGGTGATATGAAGGAAATCCCTTTTTGTCTGTCCCTCAAGACAATCTGGTGCACAATGGAACCACAACCACCTACATGCAGAGTGCCATAGGTGTACTTGAAAAGCCATGCAATTTGTCTGTAGTATGATCTAAAAAGTTCACTTTACCCACACCTACCTTTCAAAAGAATTTCAAGTATGTGAAGTCCATTCTGTATAGGAATACCTTATGGAAATAACTTTTGTGTCAGTCTATTAGGTAGCTTTTGCTGCATACAAACCAGTTCAAGTTTTAGTAGCTTATAATGTCAAGCATACATGAGCTATGGTTTTCAAGTTGGCTGGGTGATTTTTCTGATATTATAACACAGGTTGGATGTTCAACATTGCTCATGCATGCACCTGTTGTCAACTGCAGGCAACCTGGAGTCTCTGGCTTGCCTCTTGCATATGTCTCGGCCTCCACTGTGACAGCACTGTTTGCTTCATGTGGTCTCCAGTCTTGGGGGTGTCAGCTTACAGTTTTTCCCACGGCAGCAATGGGGTCCTCAGGGGGGCAACAGAAGTACAGTAATCCTCTTGAGGGCCAGGCTTAGAACCAGCATAGCACCTACATCATTGCCTTATGCAAGCAGTTCAAGAGGTCTGACAAGATTCAAGGTCTGGGGAAAGAGGACTTGCCTTTTGACAAGAGGGGCTGCAATATTTACATTGTAAAAGTTTGAGTCTGTATAAAGGAAGAATCGATGGCCATTTAAAAAATCTACCTCAGTGGTAGAGTACACATGTGTCATGATTTTGGTACCCAATAACTTTTGTTTATTTATTTATTTGTTTGTTTGTTTTTAAGATTGTATGTACTTATTTGAGAGAGAAAACAAGTGAGAGAGAGAGCATGAGTGGGGTGCAGCAGGTAGAGGGGGAGAGAGGAAGGGACAAGCAGACGACCCAAAGAGCAGCGAACCTGACCCAGGCTCATCCCAGGACTCCAGGATCATGACCTGAACCAAATGCAGATGTTTAACCAACTTAGCCACCCAGGTGCCCTGGTACCCAACCACTTTTAATCAGAAATCATTTGGGAAATTTACCACTTTATCAGTACTACTTTCAGAAAAAAATCAAAAATCAAATCGCAGAACTGGAAAACCTGTTTTCCCAACTACCTTTCAACTTACACTTGTAACAGAGTGATCTGACCCTGTCATGTGACCTAGACTTAATGAATCAGATTCACCTTTCTGAGATTTTGACTTGGGGAATGGAAAGCACTACACATAATTCATTTTCTGGTCTAGAGACTAGAGCGTGGGGCACCTGGGTGGCTCAGTCGTTAAGCATCTGACTTCGGCTCAGGTTATGATCCTAGGGTCCTGGAATAGAGTCCCACATTGGACTTCCTGCTTGGCAGGAAGCCTGCTTCTCCCTCTCCCTCTCCCGTTGCTTGTGTTCCCTCTCACTGCGTCTTTCTCTGTCAAAAAAATAAATAAAATCTTTAAAAAGAGAGAGAGACTAAAGCGTGATAGAGAAACAGGTGATATCATTCCCACTCGTGGCCTCCCATGTATTACCTCTGCCTGTGTCATATGCGGTGAGGTCTCTGAGGTGTGCCTCAGGGTGGCACAGGTCCTGGCTGCTCAGCCTCTAAGCCAGATTCCCTGGCCCTCCCAGAGAGTTGGCAAATTACTGATTTAGATAAAATCCTTAAATTAGCAAGAGTTCTTCTATGGGTCAAAAACTAAGAGTCCCAACTGATATATTAGGGACAGAGTATGTTTCCTCATTTTTAAAAGGGAAATGATAATACCCACAGAGAAATGATCTGGTCCATAGTTAGTACTTAACAAATGAAAACTTCTATAATTTTATGTTTTCTAAACATTTTGTGAGACAGAATTCCACATCCTTTCTCAATAACTAACAGCACCAAACAACACTGGTGAATTTCATTTTACTTTTTTCTTAAGGTTCACAAGTAATTTCTCTTAGTAGTCCAAGTAGTTCAACTATTTGATTTTTGCTTTCCTGTAATTTTCTAAGCAGAAAATACCAAGCCCACATGGCATAGTAGGAAGATCTTTGAAAAGGAGAATAGAAGGTGAAGGTCTGAGCTCACTCCTATTACATACAAGATATATGTAAGTCTCTTATCTACTTGGCTCCTATTGCATTCATACAGTTGGGAAAGTGACTATCTTGTTTACCTCAAGGATTATTCAAAATTCATATGAAATATTATAAGCATAGAGGCTTAGAAAGTACAAAGTGTTATGTAAACATAAGGGATTACTTTTTTAAAAATGAATTTCTTAACCTTCCCATCTGTGGTATAAACAAATACGATTTTTTAAATTTTAATATATTTTCAAAATTTATCTCCATTTTGAGCCTCTCTAACATCTGTTTATATGTATCCTCAATCCAGATTTAATTTAGATTGGTCTTTTCATATTTTGGATTGAAAACATTGAGAGTAAAATTCTGTAAAGTAAATTTTGTTTACACCACTAGAGGAAAGTTCTCTTCCAAGTCTAATTTCAGAAGAAATAGCTCTTTTCTTTCCAGTGCCTGACACACTGACCTGAAGGAAGTAGGTTACAAATTAATTTAAAGTGATGATGACTACTAATAATAAGACTGGGGCGCCTGGGTGGCTCAGGAGGTTAAAGCCTGTGCTTTTGGCTCAGGTCATGATCTCAGGGTCCTGGGATCGAGTCCCGCATGGGGCTCCCTGCTCAGCGGGGAGCCTGCTTCCTCCTCTCTCTCTCTGCCTGCTCTCTGCCTACTTGTGGTCTCTCTCTCTCTCTCTCTCTCTCTCTCTCTCTCTCTGTCAAATAAATAAATAAAATCTTTAAAAAAATAAGACTGAAGAATGTAGTAAGTTTGCTATAGAATACAGTCATAAAATAATTACTACACGTTTCTGAAATACCATATGTTCTTTAAGTTTACACTATGGGCTTTCTCTTTAGAATTTTGACCTAAATTTTTCTTATTTCAAAATCTATATACAGTATGATCCTTTTGTCCCTTTCTCAATGGGTTTGTGCATACTACTTTAAAGTTTACTTTTTTTTTAATTTCCAACACTTCAAACTTATTATTTTCTTTTAGATGTTACATGGGGGAAAATCACCTAAGCAAGGAACAAAGGCATTAATAATTATACAAAGTTGACAACAAAAAGAACAGTGAAATTTTGTAGTACAATGAAAATTGAATTTAAGAACTGATTAAATAAAAGAATACAACCAATTATAAGAAGCATGCAGGCATACTATAATGCATAAAACTACAAAAAGGAAATACAGAAACAATGGTAAGTAATTCATCAAAACTGACACCTTAAATTAAGTAAAGGGCAAGTGAGAATTTATTTAAACTTCATCTTCTTCCAATTATTTTATTTCAAGTTTAGTTAACTTCTCAAAAATGGTAAACTTTTTGTTTCTTTCTTGTATTTATCTTATGATAATGATTCAATTTTTTGTGCTCTTTTGTCCATGAAACGTACCAAGGTCTTGTTTTCATTTTAGAAACCGGTGCCCCACTAACCTTAAATAATCATCAATCAAATAATACCCATCTCTGCACCAATATTTAAAGTCCTTCAGGGGCCTCTTTATTTCTTTTTAAAAAATCCATCTCCTTATGAGAGTTGCAGGTGCTTCTGCGAGCGCTCCTTGCCTACTTTTATCTTCATAATCTTTACTATTCAGTTGTGAACCTCACTAACTACAATGACCTTTCTTCTGCTCCCCCTCATCTGCCAAGACCTTATGTGATCTGACTCTTATGTACTTCTCTAACATGATTCCTTTCTGTTTCCTACTGCACTCATTATTTTCCAGCCACAGAAACTTTCATTCTGGTTCATGAACACATGAAGACATTTCTCACCTCTCAGGGCCTGAGGCTTATTATTCTCTTGATCCCTGAAACCCTTTTTCCCCTTATTTCATTGTAGGACCTGTTTCTTCTTGAACTCCCACTCTCAACTCAAATATCACACACCAGAGAGCTTTTTTTTTTTAACCACTCTATCTAAATTGCATTTCCTGTCAATCTCTAACATATAACTGATTATTTACTCATAAGTAAAAGTGTCTTGTTTACTTGTTTAACTATCTATCTTCCCTGAAGTAGTAGTAATCTCCTTTTAAGCAGTGAGTATGTTGTGATTATGATTATTACACTCCCAAAGCCTGCCGCAGGGCCAACACAATAAATATATTCTTGAACTAACTAATGAATCTATTGCTTTCCTTTGTGAATTAATATTCTTTCTCTCTTACTAAAATCTTATATTTACTCTAAGATAGTTGACTTATTAAGTCACCACACAAAGATTTTTATAATATGTGTATTTATTTTGATTACCAAAAGTCTTATAAGTAATTGAGTCATTTTTTTCCTCTTTCGATGTTAGCTACATTGCAGTTATCTTGGCATATTTACTGTCTTAATGTGCTGGATATTATGTCTAGTTTCCAATAACCAACCTTATCCCCAAACTCTTGTATGTTCTCTACCATAGGGTGTGGCAGCCCCAGGACTGTATTTCGCAGAATAACTTGCATGCGGATCACAAATGCAAGTCCACTAATAAGAAGAACATACATGTGAATTATAAGGCAAAAGAGTAGCAAAGGCTAATATTGTTTCTATAACAGTAATATGCATCTCATGGTCTTCAGCAGATATTGGACACAGGTTTTTCTGTACTCCTAAACCTTGTCTAAATAATCACCCACGTGGTGCAGCACGCAACCCAAATCATCCATGATGGTTTCTGACATTTCTTGTACTTCTTCATTAGGAAAAGTAGCTCTGATTTTGTGCCCGCAAACTTTCCAATGTGTATGTATGTATGTGTTTCTGGGTGAATTTTAAAGCTTCTCATTCCTTTTATGAACTCTTTCTCTTTTAAATACCTACAGAGTTCTGTATTTTTTTGAGCCAACCAAACTTAGTAATCGGTGAAAATTGATCCCCTACAAATGAATTTTAAAGTGTACTGATTGATTTAGTGACCAAACGTACAGAAAATAATTGGCAATTCCGTGTACTGACATTTTTGTGAAAGGGTATTAAAATACTCCCAATTTTCAAAGACTAAATGGAAAGAGTGTTGAATCTTTGAAATGAGAAGTAGAGTAGTGGTGCCCAAAAGAGAAGGAAGGAAGGAAGGAAGGAAGGAAGGAAGGAAGGAAGGAAGGAAGGAAGGAAATTATAGCTGAAGAGATGAGTGGGAAAAGCACAAAGTAGATAAAAAGAAGGAGAGCTGACCCTACTTAGCTCATATCATCAAAGGTAATTTCCTTACTTTGTCTTGAAAGATACCACAGTTAGTCCAAATAGATTGCAATTGAAGTTCCCCGTATTGTGAAATACCTTGACCTTGAAGAGACAGAATGTGTGATAACATGGCCAAATCCAGAGTGCTCGTGAAATAAAATCAGCTGAGTCAATAGCCAAGTGGGCCATATGAAGTAGATCTTGGGTTTAAATGCTATTTTTTCGTGTCATTTTGGCCAATGAAAGTTCTGGTTTGCATCCAAATATTCATGTAATGATGGGCCAAAATGACTGATTCATATTAGAAGCTAACCCATCATAAAGAGTTGATGAAATCTACTCTCATTTTTGTGGCTTAAAATTCATACGGTGTGTGAAGTGATTTCTTTTAAAATCAAGATCTTTATGACTGACTTAGGAGTATAATATAAAAGTATATTATTTTATATATTTGTTTATTTATATACTTAGGTCTATCCCACTAGTGCATATGCTCAATGAAAGCAGGGTATTTCTTGCTTGTTCATTTGCTTTCCCTCTGCTATTTCACAATCATCTAGAATAGTGCCAGTATTTGTTGATCAAATGAAGAAATGAATTAGAGAATATGACTTCTTGTAATATGGCTAAGGGCTAGTGGAAGTATTAAAATATTCAACTTTATAGGCTAAGTGTCTTCCTATGGAACTATTACCTTCAGCAATTCTCAGACTTTTTGATCTCAAGATCCCTTACACTAATAAAAATTATTGAAAAAAGAAAGTGACTTTAATTTATATAGGGTATAATCTATATTAGAAATTACCACTAAGATTTTAAATATGTATTAATTTTAGTTAAAATAACAGTAATAAAATTACTACATTAAACACAAATAGCAGTTTTAGAAAAATAACTATTTTTCAAAATTAAAAAGTTGGTGAGAAAAACATTGTTTTACTACTTTGCAAATGTCTTTGGCATCTCACTCAATAAAAAGCAGTTATATTCTCTTATCTGTGTCTGCTTTTGATCTATTACAATATGGTGTTTTCATTAAAGTATGTGGAGAAAACTCAGATTCATACAAATAGTTGGAAATGAAAATGGTGTTTTAATTGCCTTTCAGAAAATCGTTGATATTCATGTTTTATACTACACCAAAACTCGTGAAATGGTGGCTACCTTAAAGTTCATTTGCAATATAGAATCTGAAACAATATGAATAAACTTTTCATACTCTGTTACATTTAAATCCCATGGACTTAACAAATGCTGTGGACGTATGTTTTAACCTTGTATGGTTTTGTGAAATCATGCACTCATCATTTAGGAGGCATTGGTTCACTGAGTGATTAAAATACTACAGATGATTATACATTTCAATTTATAATATGAAAAATATTATTTATAAATATCACCTCCCATCTCATCAGAAATGTTCTTAAGGATGGAAAACTTGTCAAACTCATGGTGGTGTTCACGTTTTCCAAAATTCTAATTTTCACTCTGAACACTCACATTTTCGTATTGGCAAGTCTACTTACAGTCATTTGATATGAAGTGACAGACTCACATCATTTAATTTTGAGAAAATCTTTGTCAAATAACCAATTCTAAATAAAATAATCTGTCAGTCATTCTTTCAAATACAAATAATATTCCATGAAAATAGCAACAAACAAACAACAAACACCTGATTCAGCTATAAGTCAAATGACTGCCATTGATTTTCAATGGTTGCCTGGGAATAATTGTCATACTTTAGTATGCAACAGAAATATTTTATGCATATTTTCCATTTTGTCACACCAAATATTACAAAGATATGTACACAAGGGTCAAGATTTAATAAAACTAATAGTTGTTATGGCTTCATTGTGCTTTTTTCTGAGTATGGAACTGAAAAAAACAGTGGTTACTAGTACAGTTGGTGCCACTGCTTTGGTTGATGCTAAGGTGCCAGAAGTTTTACCCCTGGTTGATTTTTACCTTTATGGAAAAATTATCAATAGAGGAGTGGAAATACAAATAATGTTTGAGTACTATCAGCATGTTTGGTTTCTGCTGAAGCCTCTCTCTTTAGCTGGCAGATGGTAGCTTTCTTGCTGCGTTCTCACATGAGTTTTTCCTTGTGTGTGGACATCATAGATATCTCACCTACATCCTAATCTTCTCTTCTCATGAGGACATGAACCTGATTGGGTCCAGACCAACCTTTAATGTTAGTTACCTCTTCGAAGGCTGATCCACATACAGTCACATTCTGAGATATTGGGATTTAGAATTTCAGCATATGAGTTTTGGGGGACACAATTTATTATGTAACAATATTTTTATCACCTCACTATCACCCAGATTTAAAATGTCCTGGAATACTTTCATTCAAAAAACTCTGTCTTTATCTAGATATGTATTTATATATGCTGATTTATTTAAGTATATACTGTAAAATGATTCTACAAAGACCCTATGTACAACTAGTCCTTTAAAGCAGAATATTAGGGGCACCTGGGTGGCTCAGTGGGTTAAACCTCTGCCTTCGGCTCAGGTCATGATCTCAGGGTCCTGGGATTGAGCCCTGCATAGGGCTCTCTGCTCACCAGGGAGCCTGCTTCCTCCTCTCTCTCTGCTTGCCTCTCTGCCTACTTGTGATCTCTCTCTGTGTCAAAAAAATAAATAAATAAAATATTTTTTTAAAAAAAGCAGAATATTAAAAAAATAAAGTAGAATATTATATAAATGTTATTCATCTTGATCATTCCCTCATTTTAACCTACATTCAACCTTCTACTAAAAACTTTGATGACTCTTCTCTTAGTTATTTTAGGGTATTTTACAAATGTATTTAAGTGTATAAAGATTCTCTATAGGATACTGTATAGATATCTTATAAACTTTTAAATCCCCTTTGGAAGTGTAGCTAGAATCTCAGCCACTCAATGGCTGTTTAGGGTTCACTGAAATCTACTTTCCAAGATGTGGGGAGGGGAGTGTGTGAAGGTTGTAAAAATCCTGAGAAACCTGCTTTTTCAGTCTTCAGTTAAATCTCTAGGAATAACTTTTCATCTTAATCTAATTTATTGGCTTAAGAGCAAAAAGGTGCAGATTCTTATGTAATTTGCATAAACTTTACATTTATCCATGTGAATTAACATTCACTTTATATGCGTGGTGCTATCAAAAAATTTAAATTACCCAAATATGATTTTATAGATACCTCTTTAAAATCAGTTTTTGATTTTTATCTCATGATCAGGAACTTTATCTCATGATCATTCTATGAAAGTCTAATGTCTTCAGAAAATTTTCAGATATTTGAGGAACAAGATTTTTAGGTAACTATTACTTTTTTATTTATTTAACAAAAAATTTTTAATAGATACATTATATTTCAACCTATTAATCTGCAAAATTTGAATAAATTAATTCATACATAAGCATATGTAAATATTAAGCAAACTTTAAATCATTTTTCAACAAACCACTCCCAAATTAGCAAACATAAAGTAAGAGTTTGGGTCATAAATTCAAATCTTAATTTATTGCTTGTTTATACATCAGTGTGTGGGCTTAACTATGCATATTTGTTCATCAATATGTTTTTTCCTGCATACAAAATTAATAATTCCTTATTTAATTATTACTCAATTTAGAGAATAAAATTTTGTTAAAACATACACTTCTCAAATATTTCATAATCTTAGTCTACAAAACAACTTTTAATTGTCCTTAGGCTCAAAGGCCAGGTCATCAAATTAACCAATAATTCCCTAATTTCATTTCACATATCTTTGTGTATATTGTAAGAACATTTCTTTCTCTAAAGAATAAGGACAATTTCACTTTTCTCTTATATTAAACTTGTGTTATGTTTAACTTTTTCTCGTATCCCCTGTTATATTTACTTTCCAACTGTTATCAGCAGTTTATTAATAGTAACATTATTTTCCTCCCCAAAACAAGATTGACAAATGGACTTTCCTAAATCACTGCATGGTACATTACTCATGTACATCATAAATATTGAATTTTAAAAAGAATATTGTGAATGGAAACACATTCTCTGTTTATGAAAGAGAAAAATAAATATTGTTAAAATGGCCATACCCGGGTGCCTGGGTGGCTCAGTGGATTAAAGCCTCTGCCTTCGGCTCAGGTCATGATCTCGGTCCTGGGATCGAGGCCCGCATCGGGCTCCCGGCTCAACGGGGAGCCTGCTTCCTCCTCTCTCTCTGCCTGCCTCTCTGCCTACTTGTGATCTCGCTCTCTGTCAAGTAAATAAATTAAAAAAAAAATCTTAAAAAAAAAAATGGCCATACCCAAAGTCATCCACAGAGTCAATGCAACCTCTATCAGAGCACCAAAGACTATTCACAGAAATAGAAGGAATAATCCTAAAATTTGTGTTAACCACAAAAGACCCAGAATAACCAAAGCAGTCCTTTGAAATCACACTTCCTGATTTCAAAATATACTACAAAGTCATAGTTACAGAAACAGAATGATAATGATATAAAAAGAGACACATAGATGAATGAAATAGAATGGCAAGCCCAGAACTAAATCCTGACATTTATGATGAACTAATATTCAACAAGACAGCCAAGAACCCAATGGAAGAAAGGTAGTCTCTTCCCAAAAAATGTGTTGGGAAAACTAGAGAAACATGCAGAGCAAAGAACAGACTCCTATCTCATACCACTCACAAAAATTAATTCAAAATGAATCAAAGACTTACACATAATACCTGATACTATGAAACTCCTAGAAGAAAATTAGGGAAGAAATTCATTGATCTTTGTCTTGGCAATTTTTTTTTTTTGGATATGATACCAAAAACCACACATAACAAGCAAAAGTCAACAAATGGAACTATATCTAACTCAAAAGCACATCAAAACAAACAATTAACAATATGAAAAGAGACCCAACAGAATGGGAGAAAAAGTTTGCAAACCATATATCTGATAAAGGGTTAAAATCCAAAATATATAAAGAATCAATACTACTTAGTAACAACAACAACAGAAACACTCCAACTAATAAATAGGAAGAACTAAATAGATATTTTTCCAAAGAGGACATCAAAATGGTCAATGGGCACATGAAAAGATGCTAGAAATCACTAGTAATCAGGAGATGAAAACCAAAACCATAATGAGATATCACCTCACACTCTTTAGAAGACAAGAGACAGCAGTTGCTGATGAGGATGTGGTTAAACGGAACCCTTATATAATGTGATGGGAATATAAATTAGGCCAACCACTATGGAAAACAATATGAAGGTTCCTCAAAAAATTAAAAATAAATCTACCATAAAATCTAGCAATTCCACTCCTGGTCATCTACACAAAGGAAATGAAAAAAGGATTTTGGTGAGATATATGCATATTCTTGTTTATCACAGTATTATTCATAATATAATAGCCAAGAAATGGAAACAATCCAAATGCTCATCAACAGATGACTCCTGGTTTTGGCTCAGGACATGATTTCAGGGTTGTGCTTAAGAGTCTCTTTCTCTCCCTCTGCCTCTCTCCACCCCACTCATTCTCTCTCTCTCTCTCAAATAAATGATTTTTTAAAAAATATTTAAAAAAAAAACTTTGCCTTTCACCATCTTCTGGTAGAAAAAATAGTAAATCTGCTAAAAATTCCATAATTTCTCCAACTAGGATTTTTTCTCACCAAATAAACTTTTCCTGATATTTAAGCATTCTTGGAATTTCATTTTTGCAAAACAAGTGTTTCCAGCAACAGATCTGAAAATAAAATGGATGTGTGTATTTACAAAAAACAAAATAGATGAATGGATAAAAAAGATGTGATATATATTATATATGTATATATACATATATGGTGAAATATTATTCAGCCATGAGAAAGGAAGATATCCTCTTAATTGCGACAGCATGGATGGAGCTTGAACACATGCTATGTTAGAAAAGTCACAGAAGGGAAAGTACTGCCTGATATTACTTATATATGGGATCTAAAAAACAAAACAAATTAAAAAAAAGGGGGGGGGGCACTTGGGTGGCTCAGTGGGTTAAGCCTCTGCCTTTGGCTCAGGCCATGCTCTCAGGGTCCTGGGATCGAGCCCCGCATCGGGCTCTCTGCTCAGCGGGGAGTCTCCTTCTTCCTCTTCCTCTGCCTGCTGCTCTGCCTACTTGTGATCTCTCTCTCTCTCTCTGTCAAATAAATAAATAAAATCTTAAAAACAAACAAACAAACAAACAAAAAAAGGTCAAACCTGTAAAAAATACCAGAGAATAAAACCAGAAGGTAAAATGGTAGTTACCAGGGTATGGGAAGACAAGAGGTAAGACTGATGATGCTGTTTAGGGGCAAAAACTTAAAACACATAGTAAAAAAAGCCAAACAATTCTAATTCACAGTATAATGAAAGCAGTGAATAATTCTACACTGTTGTGATATCATATAAATATTGCTCCAATAGAAATAATATTACAATACACTAATATATCAAAGTAATACAAGGTATAACTTAAATTTACAAACTGAAGCATGTGAAACTTATTAAATAAAAAAAAATGTTTAAAAAGCCTAGTAACTATTTCTCCATTTATTCTGGAATTAGGCTTTAACACACGTTTAGCTTCTGAGATTATAGTGCAAATTTATTTTTGTGCTTAATTTCTTTGTAACCAAAATACTTACACATCCATAGCAATGTCACCCCATCATATATGAAATATATAAATAATGTAAATCAATATATTCAAACATAGCTCATTTATGAAAAGTGTATAAAATATATATGTGGAATATATATACATATATATGTATATATACATATATGGATGTTATCTAGTCTGAATTTTCACTTACTAATTAAAATTCAAGCTAAAAATTGTGGTTTACTTTTAAACTCAAGAGACTGGTTCTCTTTCTACATAAATGGAAAATGTTTAACCCAAACAACTGTTCCCTTACCATAGCAGCCATTCTTAATTTCCATTGATTCAGAACTCCTTTCTTCAATGCATGAGAGCTAGTTTTGATTACTCTCTGAATGCAGTATGGTGATGGCTCAGGCACAGATGTTTCAGTTTATAAAGAAATCATATAACTATAAACATCTAAAACTAACAATATTTACTTTAAAAATTATGTAAATGTCCCATACAGTGAAACCATCACAAATGCTGTATTTATACATGTGAATGTATATGTACATGTCAATGTTGATCTATTCCTAACCATCTTATTGCAATTAATTGTGAAATTGAAGCTTCATCTGACACTTTGGCTGTGAATACTTTCATTTCTGATATGTAATTGCAGCTCTTTTCCCTCAGATGCCGTTCTTGTGCAAATTGTTGTTGCCACACTAAGGGCACTGGGTTCACCTTTTAGATGACACAGACTGTGGAAACCAAATAACAGAATACTTGTGTTCAATAAGTGTGATGATTTAAGGGGTCTACAGATACTGGTAGTTTTAGTCCCAAGGGAATTTATTGCTTTGGTGACTTTAGCAAAGTCTTTGTACTCAGTCTTTCAAGCTTATTAACTTGCTTTTTTTTTTTTTTAATAAAATGAAAGTATGGTCACATTTTCAGGGAGATGCTCAGGTTAATTGAGTTTATGAGGCTGATGTATGTAATACTGAAAAGTCATATAATTAATTTTCAATAAAAAGTATAATTGTCCCACAAACTGAAATACTTATATTGGCATAATATGTATAAGGCCAAAGACATATTCTTGACATGTGTTGAAGATCATCAAATATTTTGAATATCTTTGAAAGCTTTGGACCTATTCCTACAAAAACTAAACATATGCACATAAATGCAGTGTTGTGTTTACAATTTGGGGGGATGTGTATTGTCAACCACATCTCCAATTGCTTTTACCAAATGGCTTCTGCTTTTGGAATAACTTTGACTTCTACAAATTGATTGGGAAAGTTCAAATAAATGAAAAATTTAATTTAAAAGATCTGGGTTGGGACACCTGAGTGGCTCAGTCAGTTGAGCATCTGCCATGGGCTCAGGTAATGATCCCAGGGTCCTGGGAAGGAGCCCTGCACTGGGCTCCCTGCTCAGTGGGGAGTCTCCTTCTCCCTCTCTCTCTGCCCCTCCCCCGTGCTTGTGCTCTCTCTCGTTCTCTCTTTCTCAAATAAATAAATATAATCTTAAAAAAAAGTAAAAGATCTGGACAAAATTCCCTCCTGGTAGAGAATCCTGTTAAGTTATACATGTATTTAGATCATGCAAAATGAAAGTTCAGTCCAAGACGTAATTTGATCAGAATCATTAAATCTGGCAAATGGGAAAGGATTGAAATTTCTGTCACCAAAGAAAGCAACATCTTGGGAGTCAACATACTCACAACAGTAAGGAGGAGTTCATAGGGAAAATTATTATCTTGGTGTTTACATGTGTTATATATTTTTATTCTGTAGTATACTGACCATGTTGAATTTTACTTGAGCTTTGTGCCCCTGGAAAATAGCAATGACTAAGGAATTCTCCCACCCTTCTTACTTCAAAGAAACACCCTTCTGCATATGACTTGGATAAGACTCACATGTGTTTTCCTGGTTTATCTATAACAAGGCCAGATTCTCCAAATTCCCATTATTTGTCTCCTAAATAATTAGCTCAACTGCTTGTTCCCACTAATCAATCAGAACTTGTTAGCCAAGTTTTAATTAAATTATTTATTTGCACCAGTTTCCTGAACTTTGATGAAACTTCAACCAGCATACCACTCCTCCTTAACCACCCTCCCAATAATAAGTGGGCCTCAGGGTAAAACGTTCTCTAATTTAGTATCTGATCACCTCATCCCTTCATTCTCTTCCCACACTCAGTTCCTTCTAGCCTTGTTTACTCCTTGCAAAAGAAAAACTCTTTTTGGTACCGAGCTGTTCCAATATCATAGCAGTGTATTAAACATCTCTGCTTTCTACCAAATAGACTATCAGACAACATTCAGTGATATTCTGGTGTTGAAATTTGTCAAACATCAATTCATATGATCAAATGTTTTCATTTTCTAGCCATGGCAGATATTTAAACTTCCATTAGAGAAATATAATTGCAGGTGCTTGATTCCTTAAAAAATAGCATTTTTTTAAAAAAATTACATCTATGGAGTTTCAGGTTATAAATATCATAATTTTCTACGTGAAAATACTCAAAAAGAGTGGAAAAAATAAAAATCAATAGCATAAAAAGAGAAGGAATTGAAAAGATGAGATCAAATTTGGAATTCCGTAATAATGGACATATAAATAGAAGAGATAATAGAATTGTATCTGAACAAATTATCAAGGTAAAACATAATTATTTAATACAGCATGTGTCTGTGCCTCATAATCTGACATAAATCAAACCACAACATGGAAAGTTACTGAGATTCTCAATGAACACAACGTTCATTATAAATATTCAACAAAAATGGAGTGTATAGAACAAGAGATATGATTAGGTACAACAAAAGAAATTCATAAAAAGAGGAAAAAAAGCAATTTTTCTTCCTATAAGAGACTTTGTGACTACCAATTATTAATCAAAATAATTTCCAATATCTATTTTAATTCAGTACATTAAAATTGGAAAAGATATCGCTTCTCGGCCTTTTGGCTAAGATCAAGTGTAAAATTGGAAAAGATAGCCTGTCTTATACAAACTTTGGGCAGGGACATTTCTATCTCTTTTATTTTATTAAGCTTATATCTGCATAAACAAGACATAAATCATTCTAATAATAAATTCTGATTAAACAAGCAAAGAAAATCACTATAGTTGGAAGAAAAAATATATATCTTATCATTTGGGATACAAGTGGGAAAAATTTTAATTTTCTCATGAAGCAATTGATAAACAGCATAAATTTCAGTGTGTTTAATGCCTAATTTCACAGAGATGTGGTAGAGAATAAAATACTCCTCTTGCAATAGGTTTCTACCAGTAGTTGGAGGGAGGGGTTCTTAATCAACATATAATTCATATACCATGATCTCTATCAAATTACAGAGCTTTTTATCACTACAAAGAAATCTCATACCCATTTGTAGTCACTCCCTATTCCCTCCATCCCCTATTCTTGTTCAACTACTACTTTCTATTTCCATGTATTTGTATATTCTGAATATTTCATACACATGAAATTTTAAAATTTGTGGTCTTTTGTGTCTGACTTCTTTCATGTAGTATAATGTCTTCAAAGTTTATCCAAGTTATAGTATGCAACAATACTTCATCCTTTTTTGTAGCCAGATATGACCCCATTATATGAATGTATCATGTTTTGCTTATGGATTCACCAGTTGATAGACATTTGGTTTATTTCTGCTTTTTATCTATTCTGAATATATAATGGATATTTATATACAAGGTTATGGGTGAATATATTTCCAGTTCTCTTGAGTACATTTCTAGGAGTAGAATTGCTGAGAAACCCCAAGTTTAATATTTACAAAGAACTGTCAACTTATTTTACAAAAGGGCCATCCCATTTATATTTTCTCTATCAATATATGAGGATTCCAATATTTCTAAATCCTAACCATTTGTTTTTGTCCAGTCCTATGATTTTAGCCATCCTAGCAGGTATGAAGTGCCATATCATTATGGTTTTGATTTTCATTTCCCTCATGACTAAGGATGTAAAGCATCTTTTCATTTGTTTAGTGGCCATGTGTATATTTTCCTTGGGGAAATATCTATTCATATTTGTTGCCCATTTTTTTTAATTGAAGGGTTTGATTTGTGTTGTTTTTGGGAACTCTTTATATATTTTGAATTCTAAATCGTTATCACATATGTGATTTTCAAATCTTTTCTATCCTTATATAGATTGTCTTTTCACTTTCTAGATAGTGTCCTTTGATGTACCAAAGCTTTTAATCTTTATGAAGTTCAATTTATCTTTTATTGTTCATGCTTTTGGTGTCATACCTAAAAATCCTTTGTCAAATCCAAAGTCGTGAAGACTTACTCCAGTTTTCTTCCAAGAACTGTATAATTTTAGCTCTTATATTTAGATACATGATCCTCTTTCAGATGCTTTTTCTTCCTATATAGTGTGAAAAAAGGGATACAAATTTATGTTTTTGCATATGAATACCTAGTTGTACCAGCACTGTTACTTAAGAGATTGTACTTTCTGCCTTTGAATAATCTTAGCCTTTTTTCAAAAGTCATTAGCCTGCAAGATCAATTGCCTATGAATTCCATTGATCCATATGTTTATCCTAGACCAGTAGTACAATGTCTTGATTAGACAGCTTTGTAGTAACTTCTTGAGACTGGACAGTGTAATTACTACAAGCTTGTTCTTTTTCAAGCTGTTTTTACTATTTTGGGTTCAACTCCCATATTAATTTTAGGTAGTATCATCTACTCAATTTCTGCTAGAAAAAGATAACTAGGATATTTGGTAGGATTGCATTGAGTCTGTAGATGAATGAGGGGAGTATTGCCATCTTAACAATATTAAATTTTCCAACCCATAAAAATGAAAACTACTTCCATTTACTTAGATTTTCATTAATATCTTAAAATGATGTTTAGTAGTTTCAGTGCACAAGTGTTGGACTCCTTTTTAAAAACCTATTCCTGCTACCAGGAGAGATCACAACCAACACTGAAGAAATACAAACAATTACAAGAACATATTATGAGCAACTATATTCCAACAAATTAGGCAATCAAGAAGAAATGGATGCATCCCTAGAGATGTATAAACTACCAAAACTGAAACAGGAAGGCAGAAAACCTGAACAGACCCATAACCAGCAAGGAAGTTGAAGCAGTAATCAAAAATCTCCCAACAAACAAGGGTCGAGGGATGGATGGGTTCCCAGGAAAATTCTACCAAACATTTAAAGAAGAATTAATACCTATGCTTTCAAAGCTGTTTCAAAAAACAGAAATGAAAGAAAACTTTCAAACTCTTTCTATGAGGCCAGCATTATGTTGATCGCAAAACCAGATGGCAAAATGTTCTATCCTCATGGATTGGGAAAATTAATATGGTTAATAATTTTTTTAAGATTTTATTTATTTATTTATTTATTTGTTTGTTTGTTTGACAGAGAGAGAGAGAGAGGGAACACAAGCTAGAGGAGAAGGAGAGGGAGAAGCAGGCCTCCCCCTGAGCAGGGAGCCCGATGCAGGACTTGATCCCAGGGTCCTGGGATCATGACCTGAACTGAAGGCAGATGCTTAATGAATGAGCCATCCAGGTATCCCAAGAATAAATATAGTTAAAATATTTATGTTACATTGAACAATCTATATATCCAGTGCAATCCCTATCAAAATACCATCAACTTTTTCAGAGCTAGAACAAATAATCCTAAAATTTGTATGGAACCAGAAAAGACCCTGAATAGCTAAAGGAATGTTGAAAAGGAAAACCAAAGCTGATTGGCATCACAATCCTCGACTTTAATCTCTATTATAAAGCTGTAATCATCAAGACAGTATGGTACTGGCACAAAAACAGACACATAGATCAATGGAACAAAATAAAGAACCCAGAAATGGACCCTCAACTTTATGGTCAACTAATCTTTGACAAAGAAGGAAAGACTATCCAATGAAAAAAAGACAGTCTCTTCAACCTATGGTGTTGGGGAAATTGGACAACCACATGCAGAAGAATGAAATTGGATTGTTTCTTTACACCATACACAAAAATAGACTCAAAATAAATGAAAGACCTAAATGTGAGACAGGAATCCATCAAAATCCTAGAGAAGAACACAGGCAGCAAGCTTTGTGACTTCAGCTACAGCAATTTCTTGCTAGACACATCTTTAAAGGCAAGGGAAACAAGGGCAAAAATGAACTATTCTGACTTCATCAACATAAAAAGCTTTTGCACAACAAAGGAAACAGTCAACAAAACCAAAAGATAACCAACAGAATGGGAGAAGATATTTGCAGATGTCTTATGAGATAAAGGGCTAGAATCCAAAATCTATAAAGAACTTATCAAATCCAACACCCAATGAACAAATAATCCAATGGGCAGAAGACATGAACAGATATTTCTCTAAAGAAGACATCCAAATGGCCAAAAGACACATGAAAAAGTGTTCAACATCACTCAATATCAGGGAAATACAAATCAAAACCATATGAGATAACACCTCATATATAGCAGCAATTTCCACAATAACTAAAGTATGGAAGGACTCCAGATGTTCATCAACATATGAATAGATAAGGAAGATATGGTATGGACACACACACACACACACACACACACACACACACAGTGAAATACCACACAGCCGTTAAAATTGAAGCCTTGCCATTTGCAATGACATGGGTGGAACTAGAGGGTGTTATGCTAAGCAAATTAAGTCAATTAGAGAAAGACAATTATCATATGATCTCACTGATATGTGGAATTTAAAAAACAAAACCAGATCATAGGGGAAGAAAGGAAAAAAATGAAACAAGATGATGTCAGAGAAGGAGACAAACCATAAGAGACTCTTATGGAATCACAGGGAACAAACTGAGGGTTGCTGGAGGGGAGAATGGTGGGGAGATGAGGTTACTGGACATTAAGGAGGGTACATGATGTAATGAACACTGGGTATTATGTAAGATGTATTATATAAGACTGATGGATCACTGATCTCCACCTTTGAAACTAATAATACATTGTAGGTTAATTAATTGAATTTAAATAAAAACATAAATTTATTCCTAGGTATTTTATTCTTTTTGACATATTATGAGTTGAAAACTATTCTTACTTAAATTTTCAAATTGTTTATTGTTAGTGTGAAAGTACAATTGCTTTTTTCTGTTTTGATCTTGTATCCTGAACCTTGCTGATCTTTTTTATTAGCTCTATTTTTTAAAGTATCCCTTACAATATACTATATACAAGATCATGGCATCTTCAAATAGAAATAATTTTATTTCTTCCTTTCTAATGCAGATGTCTTTCAACTCTTAATCTTAAAGAGGAAAACAGTCAGTTATTCAATATTAACTCTTTTCTGCAGATGCCTTTTATAGGGTAAGGAAATTCACTTTTCTTCTGAGTTTAAGTGTTTTTATCATTAAAAGATAAAAGATGTTGTCAAATACTTTTTATGCACATATTGGAATAATCAAGAGTATGTTCTTTATTTTTTTAAAGGTTTATTTATTTATTTACTTCACAGAGGGAGAGAGATCACAAGTAGGCAGAGGCAGGCAGAGAGAGAGGGGGAAGCAGGCTCCCCGCTGAGCAGGGAGCCTGATGTGGGCCTGAATCCCAGGACCCTGAGGTCATGACCTGAGCTGAAGGCAGAGGCTTTAACCCACTGAGCCACACAGGCACCCTCTTTATTGTATTAATATACTGTGTTACATTGATTTTCATATATTGCATTAATACAATAAATCTCACTTGGTCATGGTTTGCAATCCTTTTCACATTACTGGGTTTGTTTTGCTACTATTTTGTTATGAATGTTGAGAATTTTGCATGTGTATTAATAAGGGATATTGCTCTGTAGTTCTCTTGTGAATTATTTATCTCATTTTTGTATTAAGTAAAATTGGCCTCATAGAATGATTTGGGAAGTGGTCTCTCCTCTTCTTTTTTTTGAAAGAATTTGTGAAAAAAAATGCTGTTAATTCTTCTTGAAATGTTTGGTTGAACATTACAGTGAAGCCATCTGGCCTTGTGCCCCTCTTTGTGGAAACTTTCCTAATTATTGAGTCAATTTTCTTATTTGGTATAGGTCTTTCTTATTTATCCATTCTTGTAGAATTAGTTATGGTAGTTTCTGTTTTTCTATAAATCTGTCCGTTTCCTTTAGGTTATCTAAATTTGTTGGCATACAATTGACCATAGTCTTCCCTTATGTCTGTTTATTTCTGTAAGTTCAGTAGGAATGTTCCTTCTTTCATGTTAGCCTTTTCTCTCTCTTTCTACATTTTTTTTAAAGATTTTATTTATTTATTTGACAGAGAGAGAGAGAGAGAGA